>JAJJKW010001486.1:0-113675 GCA_023805745.1 Isotricha sp. YL-2021b | reverse complement strand
ATTCTTCCATATGAAATTAAAATTAAAGAAAAAGAATAATTTTAATTTTTTTAAAAATTTAATTTATAAAAAATAAATTTTTAGAGGGAAATTATTAAAATTGACAATCTAATTCTAATAACGATATTAATAGATAGAATTTTTCTTAATAATTCTACTTGATAATTAATTTTCTAATAAAAGATATTTTAAATAATAATAAAATTTTCTGAACTAAAACTTTAATTTTTGCTTTCTTTATCAATTATAATCATTAAAAATTAAAAATTTAATTTGCATATAAATCCTGAAAAAAAACTATAGATTAACACAATATAATTGAATATTTTTTTATAACTTAATTTATAAAAAAATATAAACAAACAAAAAGAAAAAATAAAGAAAAAGAAAAGGAAAAATGAAGAAGATAGAAAAAAAAAAGAAAAAAAGAAAAAAGAAAAAAGAAAAAAAAAATAAGTTAAATTAATATAAAATAAATATTTAATAAAAATAATAAATAAATAAATAAAATATAATTTTTATTTGTCCTTTTTTATTTAAAATTTTATTATTATATCTTATTATCTTTTAATATAATTTAATATTTATTGATATTTTTTGCTTCAATCATATATTTTTTTTATAAAAAAATATTTTTTAATTGAACTGTGTTTCTATTAAAATAATATCATATAAATTTTTAATATAACTTTCTTTTTCATTATTTTATATTTTACAAAAGAAGGATTTTTTACCTTTTATAAATTAATATCTTTTTTCTGAATTACAATGATCGTTATATTCTTTATTTATTTGATTTTGAGTTTTTATTATATATTTTTATTATAGTAACCTTCAAATTTCTTTTATGATTCTATTAATTTTTTTTTTTATTTTTGAATTAAAAGTATTTTTTATGATATAATATTTCAAATTTTTTTCTAATTTAAACAATTTTATATTTTTTTCCATTTTTAAAATATTTATTATAATTTTCTTTTTTATTAAAAAAAAATTTTTACTTCTGAAGAAATCAATTTAAAAAAAACAGATATTTTAATAAAAAAATTATATAAAAAAAAAAAATGGAAGAGAAAGAAAAAATAACAGAAACACTAAAAGAAGAATATGAAAAAGCTGATAGAGAAAGAACAAAAATACCATTATCAACAGAGGACCTCGAAAAATATATATCAGAAAAAGATAAAAATCCAGAAAAAATAATATCAACACAAAATACATCATCAGGAAATTATACAATAAAAAAAATATATTCAAAAAAAAAAACTTCAAATTTATCAAATAATTCAAGTGAAGGTTCTATAAATGAAATAGAAAGAGATATTCATCATTATGATAATGAAGAACAAATTAAAAAAGATATTAATTGGGATAAAGAAGATTCTTGGAGAGTAGAAGAATTTAGTTATGAAGAAGAATTAAGTAGTATTGAAGAAAAAGAAAAAGATGATGATAAAAAATATAATATTGATTTTGCTAAAAATAGATTATTAGATAAATTTAAAGATGCTCAAAATAAAAGTAATTTAGATAATTTATTAAAAGATTTATTAAATAATAAAAAAAAAAATTTAGATTTTGAAAATGATGAAATGATGAAAAAATATGGTTTTTTTAAAGAAGAAATTCAACCTGAAGAATTAAATAAAGTTAATGGAATTTTAGTAAAAAATATTAATAAAATGGCAACTAAAGGAAATGAACCTCTTAATGATTATGATTTAGTTTTAAAAAATAAATATGATGAAATTAAAAATTTAGAAAGAAATAATAATTTAGATAAATATACTGATATTATTAAAAAAAAATATGCAGAAATGAAAATAATTGTAGATTATAATATGGCAAAAAGAATTCAAATTTATTTAAGAAGTAAAAAAAATAGAATAAAAACTATACCTTCATTTCATCTTCCTCCTAAAGATTATAATAATGAGCCTACAAAAAATTTAAAAAGTATACCAAATAAAAATTTAGAAAATGAACCAAATAAAAATTTAGAAAATGAACCTAATAAAAATTTAGAAGATCCAAATTTAGAAAAATATTCTGATGTTATTAAAGATACTTTAAATGATTTAAAAAATGATATTGATATAAAAAATGCTGAAAAAATTAATAATTATTTAAAAAGTTTATTAAGTAAAAAGAAAAAAAAACCAAAAGAAAAAGAAAATGAAAAAGAAGAAGAAAGACCAGAAAATAAAAAAGGAAAAAAACCAGAAAATGAAAAAGAAAAACCAGAAAATGGAAAAATACCAGAAAATGAAAAAATACCAGAAAATATAGATGAATATAATAAAGTATTATTAGATAAATTAGATGAAATAAGAAATTTAAATAAAGAAAAAGAAAATGAAAAAGATAAAGAAAATTTAGATAAATATGGAGATATAATAAAAGAAAAATATGATGAATTAAAAGAAATAATAGATAATAAAATGGCAGAAAGAATTCAAGAATTTTTTAAAGAAATATATAATAAATTACATAGAAAAATAGATCCAACAAAAAGTTTTGAAAATTCAAATGAAAAAGATGCAAATAAAACAAAAGATAATGAACCAGAAACAAGTGGAGTAGTTCTTGATAGAAATAGAGTTGAAAAAATTCAAGTTTTTATAAAAAATCATTCAAATGATGATAATTCAAATAAACCAAAAGATAATATTGATGAAAATTTACAAAATAAAATTTCTGAAATTAAAAATTTAGAAGAAAAAAAAAATATGAATAAATATGTTAATATTATTAAAAGAAAATATTCTGAAGTTTCTAAAATTTTAGAAAATCAAAATGCAAAAAAAATACAAAAATATTTAAAAATTAAATTAAATAAAAGAATACAAGAAAAAAAAAAAGAACAAGAAAATTTAGAAAAATATGGTGATTTAATATTAGATACTTTTAATGATGTTATAAAAAAAGATGATAAAAAACAATTTCAAAAAATGAATTCTATATTATTAGATGAATTAAAAAAAAATCTTGAAAATAAAAATTTAGATAAATATAATCAAGCTTTAGTAGATAAATATAATGAAATTAAAAATTTAGAAAGATTAAATGAACCTGATAAATATGGAGAACAAATTAAAGAAAAATATAATGAAATAAAAGAAATTGTAGATAATAAAATGGCAAATAAAATTCAAAAATATTTAAGAATAAAAATTTATAAATGGAAAAATAAAATATTTAAACATCCAAGTAAAGCAGATGATAAAAAAGATAATGAAGATAATGATAATAAAGATAATGAAGATAATGATAATAAAGATAATGAAGATAATGATAATAAAGATAATAAAGATGATAAATTAAATGAAAAAATTAAAGAAAATGAAAAAATGATAGAACCAATTCAAGATGAAAAAATAAAAAAATATTTATCAAAAGAATTAATAAAAGATCCTTCAAATGAAGATCTAGACGATTCTTTAAATCAATATAATGATATGATAAAAGAAGAATTAGATGATATAAATAGATTAAAAGAAAATGGTGATTTAGAAGAATATGGAGAAGAAATTAAAAAAAAATATGATCAAATTCAAGCATTAGTTATAAATAAAATGGCAGATATAATAAAAAGATTTTTAATGAGAATATTAATCAAAATAAAAAATAGTAAAAAGATTAAAATTGATGAAAATAAAGAAAAAATTAATGATGATATTAAAGATAACATTAATGAACAAAATAAAGATAAAATTAATGATGAAAATAAAGATAAAAATAATGATGAAAATAATAAAAATCCTAATTTAGAGAATAATCCTAATTTAGAAAAATATGGTGAAACTTTATTAGAAAAATATGAAGAAGTAAAAAAAAGATTAGAAAAACAAAGAGAAGATAAAATAAAAGAATATTTAGATAAAGAATTTGAAAATTTACCAGATAAAAAAAATTATGATGATTATTATAATATTACAAAAGAAAAATATAATGAAGTTAAAAAGAAAATAGAAAATAATGAAGCAAAAAAAATTCAAAAATATTTAAGAGATAAATTAAATAAAAAGCGAAATAAAGAAGATAATGATAATTTAGATAAACATAAAGATTTAATAAAAGAAACTTTAGATGATGTAAAACAAAAAGTTGATGATAAAAAAGCAGAAAAAATAGAAAAATATTTAAAAGATAAATTAAAAAAGAAAAATGATAATAATAAAGATAATGATAATGATAAAATTAAACCAATTGATAAAGAAAAAAATGATAAAAAAGAAGCAGAAAAAATTCAAGAATTTGTAAAAAATAAATATGAAAAAAAGAAAAGTAGAGAAGTTGAAAATAAAAATAATTTAAAAGAACCAGAAGAAGAAACAAGAATTAAAGAATATGATATTATAAATAAAAAAAATGATAAAGATAATAATGAAGAAGAAATTAAAAAACAAGAATATTTAAGAAAAAAATTAGAAAAGGAAAAAATAAATGAAAATATAAATGGAGATAATAAATTAAATGATAATTTAAATATTCGAGAAGATGAAAATAATCAAAATAAAAATACAAATGATAAAATAAATAATAATGATAATGATAATAAAAATAAAAATGATAAACCTTTTAGTTCAAATACTATGAAAGATTTCTTAGAAAAAAATTTTGATAATAAAAAAGGAGATGATAATAAAGAAGCTTCTAGAATACAAAAATTTTTACAAAGTAAAACTGGGAAAAAAAAAGCTAAAGAAATTGAAATAAAAGAAAAAATTAAAAAAGATAATTTAACAAGCCCAAAAAAAGAAGATGAAAATCAAAATTATAATGATAATAAAAAGCCTAATTTAAATAAAGATAATGGAAAAAAATATCCAAATGATTCTATTACAACTAAATATCCAAAACCTGATGAAAATGATGATGAAAATCCTGAAGATAATAATGAAAATATTAAAAAGAAAAGACCAAAAACAAATGAAGAAGATAATGAAAATCCAGAAGATAATTATGATAATATAAGAAAGAAATATCCTAAAAATAATGAAGAAGATAATGAAAATCCAGATTATAATAATGAAAATATAAAAAAGAAATATCCTAAATCAAATGAAGAAGATAATGAAAATATAAGGAAATATCTTAAATCAAATGATGAAGATAATGAAAATCCAGATTATAATAATGAAAATATTAGAAAAAAATATCCAAAATCAAATGAAGAAGATAATAATAATCCTGAATATAATGAAAATATAAATAATAAATATCCAAATAGAAATGAAGAAGATAATGAAAATCCAAATTATAATAATGAAAATATAAAAAAGAAATATCCTAAAAAGAATGAAAAAGATTATGAATATTTTGAAAATAATAAAGAAAATATTAGAAAGAAATATCCTAAAAATAATGAAAATGATAATGAAAATCCTGAAGATAATGAAAATATAAGAAAAAAATATCCAAAAAATAATGAAGAAGATTTTGAAAATGTAGAAGATAAAGAAAATTTAAAAAAGAAATATCCTAAAAATAATGAAGAAGATAATGAAAATATAAGAAAAAAATATCCAAAAAATAATGAAGAAGATTATGAAAATCCAGATTATAATAATGAAAATATAAGAAAAAAATATCCTAAAAATAATGAAGAAGATAAAGAATATGATAAAGATAATATAAAAAAGAAATATCCAAAATCAAATGAAGAAGATTTTGAAAATCCAGAAGATAAAGAAAATATAAGAAAGAAATATCCAAAACCAAATGAAGAAGAAGATTATGAAAATCCACAAGATAAAGAAAATATAAAAAAGAAATATCCTAAAAATAATGAAGAAGATAATGAAAATCCAGAAAATAATAATGAAAATATAAAAAAGAAATATCCAAAATTAAATGAAGAAGATAATGAAAATCCAGAAAATAATGAAAATATTAACAATAAATATCCAAAAAATAATAAAGGGGATAATATAAATCCTGAAGATAATGAAAATATTAAAAAGAAATATCCAAAAAATAATGAAGAGGATAATGAATATTCTGTTTTTGATAAAAATAAGAAGAAACAAAGTTCCAAAACAAATGATGAAGAAATTAATAACAATTTAAAACAAAATGATATTCCTGATGAAGAAAATGAAGATAATTTAAATAAAGATAAAATAAAAGAAAACAAAAATGAAAAAAGAAAAAATGATATAAAAGATAAAGATATAGATAATAAAAAAATAGAAAATGAAAAAAAAAATTATCCAGATAAAAATAAAAAATATCCTCAACCAAATGAAGAAGAAGATAATGAAAATACAAGAAATAACAATAATTTAGAAAATAATAAATATCCAGATTCTAATAGAAATAAAAATGTTAATTCAGAAAATGAATTCCCTGAAGATAAAGAAAATATAAAAAAAAATTATCCTAAAAATAATGAAATTAACCCTGATGAAAATATAAAGAAGAAATATCCAAAAACAAATGAAATAAATAATGAAAATCCTGAATATGAAGATTATAACAAAAAACATCCTAAAAATAATGATAACCCTGAAGATAGTGAAATTATTGGAAAAAAACATCCAAAATTAAATGAGTATGATAATGAAAATATAAAAAAGAAATATCCAAAATCAAATGAAGAAGATAATGAAAATCCAGATGATAATAATGAAAATATAAAACAAAAATATCCTAAAAATAATGAATATGATAGTGAAAATCTAGAAGATAATGAGAATAAAAAAAAGAAATATCCTAAATCAAATGAAGAAGATAATGAAAATCCTGAAGATAATAATGAAAATATTAGAAAAAAATATCCTAAAAATAATGAAGAAGATGAGAATCAAGATTATAATAATGAAAAAATAAGAAAGAAATATCCAAAAGAAGATAAAGAAAATATAAAAAAGAAATATCCAAAATCAAATGAAGAAGATAATATAAATCCAGAAGATAATGAGAATATAAAAAAGAAATATCCAAAACCAAATGAAGAAGATAATGAAAATCCAGAAGATAAAGAAAATATAAAAAAGAAATATCCTAAAAATAATGAAAATGATAATGAAAATATAAAAAAGAAATATCCTAAAAATAATGAAGAAGATAATAATAATCCTGAATATAATGAAAATATAAAAAAGAAATATTCAAAATTAAATGAAGAAGATAATGAAAATCCAGAAAATAATGAAAATATAAGGAAATATCCTAAATCAAATAAAGAAGACAATGAAAATATAAAGAAAAAATATCCGAAAAATAATGAAGAAGATAATGAAAATCCAGATTATAATAATGAGAATATAAAAAAGAAATATCCTAAATCAAATGAAGAAGATAATGAAAATCCAGATGATAATAATGAAAATATTAGAAAAAAATATCCTAAAACAAATGAAGAAGATAATATAAATCCAGAAGATAAAGAAAATATAAAAAAGAAATATCCAAAATCAAATAAAGAAGATAATATAAATCCAGAAGATAATGAGAATATAAAAAAGAAATATCCAAAACCAAATGAAGAAGATAATGAGTATGATAATGAAAATATAAAGAAAAAATATCCTAAATCAAATGAAGAAGATAAAGTAAATCCAGATTATAATAATGAAAATATAAAGAAAAAATATCCTAAATCAAATGAAGAAGATAATGAATATGATAATGAAAATATAAGAAAAAAATATCCTAAATCAAATGAAGAAGATAATGAAAATCCAGATTATAATAATGAAAATATAAGAAAAAAATATCCTAAAAATAATGAAGAAGATTATGAAAATCCAGATTATAATAATGAAAATATTAGAAAAAAATATCCTAAAAATAATGAAGAAGATTATGAAAGTCCAGATTATAATAATGAAAATATTAGAAAAAAATATCCTAAAAATAATGAAGAGGATAAAGAATATGATAATGAAAATCCTGATTTTAAAAAAGAAAATATTAGAAAGAAATATCAAAATAATAAATATCCTAATTCAAATGAAAATAGCGAAAAATATGATGATGACAATACAAACAAATATCCTGATAATTACAATGATAATTATCCCAATTCAAATGAAATTTCTAAAGAATATCCTAACAATGAAGAATATAATAATAATAATAATAAATATCCTAATGAAAGGAAAAATTATCCAAAAGATAATAAAATATCAAATAATAGAAATAAAGATAATATTCCTTCTAATAATAATTTTAATGAATCACCAGAAAATTCCAATAATATAGATAATACTAATCCAAATTATAATGAAGAAATTCCAAAAAGAAATAAATATAATAAAGATAATATTGAAGATAATGAAGATTTTCCAAATAAAAATAAAGAATATGATAGAATAAATCCAAATAAAAAAGATAATAAAACTCCTGATGTAAATAAGATAAATAAAAATATAAAAAATACTCCAGATGATGATATAGAAAATTCAGATGATGAAAATGATAATAAAGATAATTCTAAAATACCAGGAAAAAAATATAATAAAGATAATGAAGAAATTCCAAAAAAGAAATATTTTGAAACTTCAAAAGATAAAAATAAATATTATACAGAAATTCCAGATAATAAATTTAATGAAGAAAATCCAGAAGATGATTTTAATAATAAATATTCAGATAATCCAGAAGATAGATTTAATAAAGATAATGAAGAAGATAATTATAATTATAATAATAATAAAGAAAACCCAATAAATAAAATTAATAAAGAAAATATTAAAGAACCAATTGGAAATGGAAATCAAAACAATGAAAGAATTTATCCAAATAATGAAAATAATGATAAAATTCCAAATTTAGATAATAATAATTTAAATAGACAAAATAAAAACATTCAAAATCCAAAAAAGAATGAAAATATACCTCACGAAATAAATGAATATGAATATAATAAAACAAATAAAGAAAAGATTATTCAGGAAAATATTTATAGAAAAAAAAATTTAAATAATAATAAAAATGAAAATATTAAAACACCTTTAGATGATGAAAATAATAAATATAAAAATCCTGAAGAAAATACATATTCTAATGATGAATTTAATCAAAATAATAATGAAAGTCCAATAAAAATTAATAAATATACTTATAATGAGAATAATATAAAAGAAAAAAAAATAATAAATAAATATGAAGATACTCCTGATGATAACAGTAGTAAAATACCAAGTCAAATTATTGATAATTCAGAAAAAATACCTCAAAAAATTATAGAAAATGAAGATGATTTTAATAATAATAATGAAAAACCAATTTCAAATGAAAATAAAAGAAATAAAGAACAATATAATCCAAATAATAATAATATTATTAAACCTAATGAAAATGATCAATATGATAATAAAATAAATGATAAAGATAATTTAGAAAATGAACCAATTGATAATGATGAATATGAAGATAAAAGAGGACCAATTAATAATAATATAAATAAAGAAGATAAACAAAATGAATATTTAAATGAAAAAATAAACAAAAATAAAGATTTTAATAGCAATATTCCATATAATAAAATGGATAAAGATAAAGATAAAGATAAAGATAGAAAAACACAAAAAAAAGATAAAGTAGATAATATTAATAAAAATAAACCATATGATAACTTAGAAAAAAATAAAGCAAAAAAAAATATAGATAATAATATTAATAAAAAAATGCCATATGATAGTTCTAATAAAGATAAACCATTTATAAAAGACGAAGATAGTACAAATAAACCATATAATAATCTTGATTATGAAGATAGTACAAATAAACTATTTAATAATCTTGATTATGAAGAAAGTAGGAATAAATCATTTAATAATCTTGATGATGAAGAAAGTAGAAATAAGCCATTTAATAATCTTGATGATGAAGATAATACAAATAAGCCATATAATAATCTTGATGATGAAGAAAGTAGAAATAAACCATATAATAATCTTGATTATGAAGATAGTACAAATAAACTATTTAATAATCTTGATTATGATGAAAGTACAAATAAGCCATATAATAATCTTGATAATGAAGAAAGTACAAATAAGCCATATAATAATCTTGATAATAAAGATAGTACAAATAAACCATATAATAATCTTGATTATGAAGAAAGTAGAAATAAACCAAAGATTAATGATAAAGGTTTTAATAAAAGTGATAATAAATTAAATAAAAATATTCCATATGATAAATTAAATAAAAATAAACCATATGATAATTATAGTAATAATAGAAATAATCAAAACAATCAAAAACCAGAAAATAAATTTGATAATATAAAACAAAATGAATATAAAAAAATAAATCCAAATGATGAAAATATTTATAATCAACATGATAATAATAAGAAACCATATCAAAAATATATTAATCCTGAAAATGTAAATAAAATTAATCAAATTTCAAATAATAAAAAAGATAAAATTTCTCCGAATGAAAATAATAAAATATCTTACAATAAAAATATTACAAAACAATACGAAAAAACATCTAAAAATTATGAATTACCTTTTCAAAAAAATAATTCAAATAATTTAAGTCCAAAAATTAATTTACCATATAATAAAAAAGAAATTTCTGATAATAAAACAAATAAATTTCCAAAAAATAATAATATTAAAAATGATAAATTACCTTTTAATAATGATAATAAAACTAAAATTAATAAAACTCCAATAGAAAATATTGATAATAGTAATAAAAATATGTATAATATTGATGGAAGTCAAAGATCAAATCAAATAATTCAAAATATGTATGAAAAAGAAAATGAAGATTATAATATAACATCATCTAAAGAAAATCAAGATTTTAATGATATAGATGATGAAGATAAGCCAAGAAAAACTAGTCAAAATATATATGATATAGATGATGAAAATAAACCAAGAAAAACAAGTCAAAATATATATGATATAGATGATGAAAATAAACCAAGAAAAACAAGTCAAAATATATATGATATTGATGATGAAAATAAACCAAGAAAAACAAGTCAAAATATTTATGATATTGATGATGAAGATAAACCAAGAAAAACAAGTCAAAATATATATGATATTGATGATGAAGATAAACCAAGAAAAACAAGTCAAAATATATATGATATTGATGATAAAACTAAAAAAAATGATAAAAATATTGGAAAATATGATTCTAATAAACCTATTGATAAAATTATTAAAAATGAGAAGGACAAATTCATGAAAAAAAATATAATAACTTATGAAAATACTGAAATTCCAAGTAACTATTTTATAAATGATGATGAAGAACAAATTCCAAAAAAAATAAATGAATATGAAACAAGTGAAAGAATAACATATTCAATAAAACCTGAAACTCAAAATAAAAATACTTTAAGAACAAAAAAATCAGATAAAAAGAATATAATAGAAGAAAAAATAAAACCAATATATACTAATGATCCTTCTATAGAAAATAAACAATATCCAAATAACAATAATATAAATATAAAAAAAGAAAGAGATATTAATTTAAATCAAAATCCTCAAAATGATTATTATAATATTCCAAAAAAAAATTATATGTCAACAATGTTAGATGATTATAAAAGAAATAAACTTACTCCAAAAGGAAATAATAATATAAAAAATATTGATATAAATAATCCAAATGAAATAAATATAAATAATAAATATTCAAATGAAGAAAATGATATTCAATTACCTTATCAATTAAATGATATAATGAATCCAAAAAATAATGAAAGTAATAGAATAAAACCAAATATATTAAATATAAATAAAAATGATAATAATAATAAAAATAGTAGAAATGAAAAAAAAAATGAAATAGATAAATTTGATAGATTAAATCAAATAAAAGGAAGTAATAGATTAAATCAATTAAGTATTGATAAAAGTGATAAAAGTAAAACTCCAACTCAAAGTGAAAATGAAGATAATAATAATAAAATGAATTATTATGATTTTAAAGAAAAGGAAAATGATAAATTTTTAGATGTTAATAATCCTTATTATAAAAAAGATAAAGAAACTCATATAAAAGATTTATATAGTTTTAAAGGAAATGATATTGAAACAAATCCAAATTATCAAGAAACTGATTTTTCAGATAAAAAATTAGAAGATTCAAGAAGAAGAAATATTAATAAAAATAATTTAATTTTACATAAAAATTCTTTAACTGAAAGATATACTGATGAAAATAAAAAAATAAAACCTTCAACAAAAAAAAATGAAGGATATAGAAAAACAATTTCAAATAGAGATATTGATAAAATTATTCCAGAAACAAATAAAAATAAATTTGATAATAATAAAAATAATAATTTAGGAATAAATACTTTTCGTTCTTCTGAAAGAACTACTTTTTCAATTGGACCTCAAAATACAAAAAAACAGAATTCATATAATCAAAATTATTATAAAAATTTATATTTAAATAGACCTCAAATAACAAGTAATATAGAAATTGATAGAGTTAGAATAAATAGAAATAATTATAATCAAACAAAAGAAAATCCAAATAAAAATCAATATATTAAATCAATTAGTTTAACTGATGATAATAATAATGATAATATTAAAAAAAATAAAGTGAATAATTCTCCATTATATAATTCAAGTCTTGAAGATTTAATTTCTAATAGAGATATTTTAAATCTTGATAAAGAAGATAATAAATATCCAAATAAAGCTTTATCTGTTGATTCATTTACTCAAACTGAAAATAATGATAATGATAATAAAAATAAAAATAAACAATATAATCCTCAATTTATTGGAAATAATCAAATTAATAGTACTAGAAATAACTTAAATCCTATTAAATTACTTAATGAAATGGATAATTCAAATAATAATTTAAAACAAGAATTAGAAAAAAATAGAAATAAATTAACATATAATTTTACTTATGGAAATGATGTAAATAATTATACTTTTAATAATAATGATTATCATGTTTCAAACTTTAATAGAAATTATAATTTAAATAATCCTCAAAATACAAATCAAGAATTTAGAAGATATTCTATAAATAATAATGATAATATTATTAGAACATCACCAACAGATAATTATTATAATACTTTTAGAGAAGAAAGAAGAGGTTTCTCTCCAATAAGAAATAATTTATTTAATGAAAATATGAGAAATAATTCTTTAAATAATTCAATGAGATATAATAATAATCAAAATATTAATTTAGATAATAATTGTATGAATATGAGAGGTTCTCTTAGAAGAAATATTTGTTATTGTCAAATTTGTGGTGGATGTCATTATGTTTATAATTATTCTTGTTGTAATGATTGTGGATATTTTTATACTTCACCAAATTATTAGTAATTTAATTTTTATTTTTTAATCTTAAATGTTAATTTTTTTAGTACTTCTAAATTTAGTTTTTTTATGATTTAACTTTAAAAGTTTTTTAAAAGTTATTTAATTTTTATTTCATTTTAAAAAAAAATAATTTTTTTGATTTGATATTTTGTAAATAATCTTTTTTTACTATTTTTATACAATAAATTGTATTTATTCAATTTGAGAAAACCAAAAAAAACAATATTAATTATTATATTTCTAAATAAAGTTATAGAGAAGAATTTATTTCTTATTTTTCTTTTGGAAATTTTGTTAAAAATTTCTTATATTTTTTATTCGATTGTTTTTATTATTTTTATAAATTTAAAATATTTAAAATATATAAAAAAAACAAATGAATTTAGAATCCCAAGAAAATAACAAATTAAATAATATAATAAAACCTCAAAGGAAGTTTTTATCATTTAATAAAACAAAAGCATTTGAAAGACATCCTTCTGCAAATGGATTAATGGTTAAAGATGATAGTGAAATAAATAATAAAATAGAAAATCAAAATTTTATTTTTAATATTGTAAAAGAAGAAGGTGAAAATGAAATAGATAAAAAGAAATTTGAAAATGTTAATATTGATGAAAGAAAAAAATCTTGTTTTACTTTTGAATTTAAAATTCAAAAAATAGAACAAAAATTATTTGATGATGAAGTTTTTTATACTAAAAATGAAAATATAGAAAATGAAAATAATAATGAAAAAAAAGAAAAAAAAGTTTTTCCTAATAATCATAAATTATATGAATTTTCTGAAGGAGATAAACAATTAGATAAAGAAATCACTCAAGCTATTCAAAAAGGAGAAAAAGAAGATGTTATTATCAATAAAATTAATATTGCAAAAAAAGATTGAAAAAATTTTTTCTTAAAAAAATTATAAAGAAAATCTATTTATTATAAAATTTTAAATGATATTTTTTATTATATATTATTAATCTTTAGATAGAATTAAATTATTAACATTTAAATTAAAATTGTTATAGAATTAATTATAAAAAAAAATTAAAATAAATTTGTTTATTTTTAATTATTTTTTAAATTTCAAAATTTTTTCAAAAATAAAATAAAATAAAAAAACTATTTCTTATAGAAATTCAGATTTTTTTTCTTTTGGAAAAATTTTTAATATTCCTATAGACTGTGAAATATATTGTAAAGCTAATGAAATATTATTTTTTTTTAATTCAGAAATAATTTCATTATTTTTTGATAAAACAGTTTTCTTTTTTTCTTCTATCATAGAATCAGTCATTTCACTTGATTCATCTATTTTTTCTTTTGTATCATTTGGAATTTCAACATTAACATAAGTTTTTCCTGATGAAGAAAAAGGAGAATCAAAAACTGGAATATTATTGTTTGAATTATTATTATTATTTATATTATTTATTTCTGTATAATTATTATTCAAAGAATTTAAATCAGGATATCCTTCAGGAATATTGTGATAATCCATATTTTGTTGTTGATTATTCATATTATTATTCATTTCCATATTATTCATATTATTATTCATTCCCATATTATTCATATTATTATTCATTTCCATATTATTCACATTATTATTCATTCCCATATTATTCATACCCATATAATTCATACTATTATTCATACCCATATAATTCACATTATTATTCATACCCATATAATTCACATTATTATTCATACCCATATTATTCACATTATTATTCATACCCATATTATTCATATTATTATTCATTCCCATATTATTCATATTATTATTCATCATTTGATTTTGTTGTACATTATTTTCTACCTCCATTAATTGTGGTTTAAACAAAGCAAAATATTTAATATCATCTAAAGAAGTATATTGATATCTATTTAAAGTTTCAATAGTAGGCATAATTCCAGTTTTTAATCCTTCTTCAATTTTCTTAGCTTTATATCTTTCATATTGTTGAATTTTAATAAAATATCCATTTAAAGCATTAAATTTACTTAAAGGTTCAATTAAATCTGCAACTAATCTTAATTTATTTGGAGTAGTAGAATTAATAATATTATTTTTTATTTCATCTTCAAAAGCTTGATAAACAGAAGAAAGATAAGTTTTATATTCTTCTAAAGAAGGTTCTTCTATATCACTTAAAATTAAAGTTTTTTTTATTTCTTTTACTTGTAACATTAATTTCATTAAATCATCTTTTTCTTCTTTTTTTAAATAATTTGCATTTTTATGTAATTCAGTACAAACAAACATTTTAATAAAAAATCCTATTTTTTTATTTAATTGAAGAATATATGTTCCAGAATTCCAAATTGAACAATAATAACGAATTAATCCTATTCCATTCTTTGTTGACATAATTTTTTATAGATTTTATTATATTATATTATATTTAATAATGAAAAAAATAAAATAATTTTTTTTTCTATTTTAATTTAAATTATGTTTAAACATTCTCAAATTAATCCTAAACAAGAAACTACTTCTTTATTTCATGTTAATGAAAAATTAAAAGATTTTTTTGAAGTTAAAATTACAAGTCCAAATAATAGAAAAGAACAAGAACAATTAAATAAAAATAATCAACTTGATAATTTAGATAATAATAATATTGCAAATGATGAAATTATTAATTCATTAAGAAATAAAGAAAAACCAGATTCAGAATATAATTTTAAAAAAGATTTTTTAGTTCTTTCCTTTGATCAAACTGAGGATCAAAATAGTTTAACTTATAAAAGAAAAGTTTTATCTAAAAAATTAATGAATGATATAACATTTAGTTTAAATAAAGCATTTGAATTTTCTTTTCAGGATATAATTAAAAATAACATTATATTAACTTTATCAAATAATAAAAAAGATTTATATTCTATTGAAGATGGAGGAAAAAAAGAATTTGATGATTTATCAAATATTGATAATAATTTTATTTTAAATTTATGTTCAAATAATATAAAAAATATATTAGGTGAACCACAAAATATTTCAATTAATAAAGAAAGAAGACAAACTTTTTTAGGTTTACAAAACATAAATGAAGATAATAATACTTTATTAACAGAAGATGAAATAACAAAAGCAAAAAAAAATTATAGTCCAGAACATACAGTTCATTTAGTATATAATTATGAAGAGGATGAAGAATTTGATAATGAATGTTATGAATTTTTTTTAAATTTTGTTAAAAAATATGAAAATAAACCTTTAGCTTCAAAAGTAAAATTAGTTTTATCATATATTCAAGAAGTTAATCCAGAAACTGGAAAAAATATATATAATAATAAAGCTAAAAATGAAATATTACATTATTGGAAAAATGAATATGATAAAGCCACTAAAATGTATCAAGAACAAATTCAAGAAGAATTAGATAAAAAAAAAAGAGAAGAATTTATTAATAAAAGTAAAGGAAAAAAACAAAAAAATTTAAGAAATTCTCAAAAGAAAAGTATTAATAAAATTACTGGATTTGATTCAATGAGTTCTAATAGAAAAAATGATTTAAATCTAATTAATTATAATAATAATATTATTGGTTCTCCAAATTCATTGAGTAATAATGATATAAGTTCTCCTATTACTTCTAATATTAAAAGAAATTCTACAAAAAACATTACTAGAAAAAAAAAATAAAAAGTTAATTATCTTTATATATATAAATATAAAAATAAATAAATAAATTATTTATAATGATTTCAAATTATTGAATTGTTATCTTAAAAAGAAAAAATAATTTCAAATATAAAGTTTAATAATATCTAAAAAAGTTAATAAAAATTATTTTCAATGAAATCTTATTCAAAAATATATAAGGAGATGGCAAAAAAATAGGGATTATATTGATTAGAATTTGATAAAGAGAATTAAATTTATTAATAAATTACAATTTAAAGAAGAAATAAATTATGATAAAAATTTAAATATAAAATCCAAAAGATAATTGAAATTTATTTATTAAATATAGATTTTTGTTTTTAAATTTATTTTATTTTTTTTTATTTTTTTTATTTTTTTAAATAATTTAAATATTAATAAATAAAAAATAAATGAAGGAAAATAATGAAAATGAAGAGCATTATATATTAAGAGAACAAAAGAGAGGAAAATACCTTTTTCATAGATGTCAATCAGCAAATTTATTACAAAAATATGTTGATCAAATTAACAAAATAAAAAAAGATTTTAAACAAAGTCCAAAAATTTATTCAAATAAATTCCGAAACTTAGATATAAAAAAAGATTTAGAAAAATTACCAAATACAATGGATAATTTTTGTATGAATAAACCAAAAAAAATTAAAAATTTAAATAAATCTTTAAGTGATTTTTCTATAACAAAACCAAAGCAAGAAAAAGAAGAAAAAATTGAAAAGAAAAAAAAATTTTCAAGACCTGCTTCAGCTTGTGTTTCTTTAGTAAAAACAAAAAGATTTTTTAATGATGAATTAAAACCAAAAGGATTAGAATTATATAATAAAATTTTTACAAATGGAATAATATTTAAAAATAATTTAAAACAATTAAAACAATCTCAAGACAATCAATTTAAAAATCTCTCTTCAAATAATATTAAAGAAATAATGAATTATAAGAAATTACTTTCTGAAAATATTTTCAATCAAAATAAAGATAATAAATCTTTTAATGATAATATTAAATTATTTCATTCAAAATCTCAAAGTGATATTTTTTTCATAAAAGATAAAAAAGGCAATAATAAATTAAAAATTAAAAAAAAACCTTTAAATTATAGTTCTTTATTTGAAACAGCAAATCAAACTATAGAAGAAAAAAAAAATAATAATGGTTTAATTAATCACAATTCAGTTAAATATTATATATATAATCCTTCAAAAAAAAGTTTTACAAAGACAAAAGAAGAAATTATTTCAAATTCTTTATCAAAAAATCCAGGTTATAAACAAAATAATATTTCTCAATATTTATTTAATAGAAATTTTGGTAAATTACCAAATGAACAATATAATTTATTTTATAATTATAGTCATAATATTTTTCATAAAACAAAAGAATTGTGTTCTCAATATGGTGATGCATCTAAAACATATAGAGGTTTAAGAGATTGGCCTTTTAAAAAAGTGAAATTAAACGAATAAAGAAATTTAGAATGTTTTATATTATTTAATTTTTTTTATTTTTTATTAAAAGTATATTTATATAAACCATAAAATTTATTTTATATATTAATTAAATATTTTAAAAATTATTACTTTATGCCTCTTACATCAAAGGTCCTCAAATACTTTAATTATAGCATTTGTTGAACAAAATTGATGTTAAAAAAAAATAATTTAACCAAAAAAAAAAATATTTTTCCCTAAATAAACAATATTTAAAGTTAAATTATAACAAAAAAATAATTTTTTCTATTAAATAAAAAAATAAAAAAACCTCATATACAAAAAAAAAGTAAAAAAAAATAAAAATAACTTAAATCAAAAAATAAAAAAAAAAAATATAAAAAATTCAAAAAAAAAAAATAAAAAAAATAAAAAAAAATTATTAAATTAAAAAAGAACTGCTAATGTCAAAATCAGAATTAGATCCAGTAAAATAAAATAAAATAACCAATATCAAATTATAAAACCTTTAAACTAAATAAAATAGTCTGTAACTCAATTAGTAGAAATAGTAAAAGAAGCTCAAGATATGAATAAATATGATTATGATAAAATGATGAGTGATTTTGAATTTAATGCTCGTCATCAAGCTCAATTACAAAAAATAAAAAAAAAATGGCAAAATGTAGGAAAAAAATATGATGAATCAATTCAAAGAATGAAAGAATTAAAAGAAGAAACTTATAAAAAAAAAAATGCAGCTTTATTAAAAAAATTAAAAAAAAAAGAACAAGTATTATTAACTGCTTTAGAATCTTCAAATAGAGAAAAAATGGCAGAAAAAAGGAAAAATATAGAACTTATGATGGAAAGAGAAAAATTAGCAAGAGAAAATGTTGAAAGGTTTTTAATTGAAGAAGAGGATAGAAGAAAAAAATTTGAAGAACAAATTCATGAAAAAAGTAAATTTCAAATATATTTTTTTTTTATTAATATATTATTTATTTTATAGTTCAATTATTCATTGAAAGAAATCAAAAAATTAGAGAAGAAAAACATAATTCTGTTGTTAAAAAATTAATTGAAACTGAAATGAGACATACTTTTAATATTGAAAGATTAAATGAAGAAAATAAAAAATTAGAAGAAGAAAATAGAGAAAAAGCTTTTAGAAAATATACTCAAGTTGTAAAATAAATTTATATAATATATATAATATATATATTATTATTAAAATAATAATAATAATAATATATATATATTTTAAATTAAAATAGTATTGGCATAGAAAAGAAAAAGAAAAATTATTTAAAAAGAAAAAAAAAGAATTAGGAAATAAATTACAAGAAAAAGAAGAAAGATTACTTGAATTAGAAAAGCAAAATGAAAAAAAAAGAAAACAATTATTAAAAAAATTACATGATATGGAAAAAAAGAAAATAGAATTTGAAAAACAAAAACAAATTCAACATGAAAAAGATTTAGAAAAAAGAAAAGAATATTATAATTTATTTCAAGAAAATAAAGAAGAAAATGCTAAATTTTTATTAGAAAGAAATGAAGCAATTTTAGAAGCAGAAAATTTATTTTTAACAAGAGGATTAAATAAAGATAATGTTACTGATTTAAAAAGAATTAATGCAGGAGAAAAAATTGTTTTAGCTCAATTGACTTTAGAAAAAAATTTATTACCTTTTAAAAGAAAAATGAATGAAATTAAAAGTGCAAATGTTATGAAAAAATCTCCTGAACAAAGATATGCTATTTATAAAGAAATTAAAAGACAAGAAGCTGAAAAAAAAAAGAAAGAACTTGAAGATAAATTACTTGCTAAACAATAATTTTATATTATTATATTTGAATTATTTTAATTTTTTTTTTTAAATTTTTGTTTTCTTTTTTTTTTAAATAATTATTCTATGTTATATTATTTTTATGTTTGTTTTAAAAAAAATTTAGAAAATATATTTTAAATAATTAATTGTTCTTTTTTTTTTTTTTAGGAATTTTTCTCCATTGATAAAAATTGAGATAACATATTTTCTAATTCTTCTATTCTTTTTGTTAATTTTATTTTTTCTTCATTTTGATTTTCAATTATTAAATTTTTATTAGATAATTCATTTTGTAAATTAGAAATAATATTTTTCATTTTTTCATTTTCATTTTTTAATTTTTCATTAATTTCATCATAATTAACATTAATATTCTTTTTACCAATTTTTAATTTATTTTCTTTAACATTTCTTTCTTTAATTTCAATTGGTTTTTCATATATTTCATTATTATTATTTAAATTATTATTATTCATATTAGTAAAATTATTTATATCATAATTTTCAATTTCTTGATTATTAATTTCATCATATATTTTTTGTGTATTTTTCCAAAATTTTTTAGATAATCTACTTTTAACAATAGTTTTAGATAAAACTGGAATTGGACCTTCAGGAGCAAATTTTTTATAAGGTTCTTCAAATCTATTATTTATAATCATATCTAATAAACAAATTGCATGTAAATTTCTATTTTTTTTCCATTCTAAATTATTTGTTATTTGACATAATTTCTTTAACCAACTTTCAATTCTTAATTTATCATGTTTTGGAAGTTTATTACATCTTTCCTGAATATCTTTTAAATTTTTTATTTAATATTATATATTTTAATTTACCTGTTAATAAAGCAATAAATTCTCTATCATATTCATCAGTCAATTGACAATCTTCTTGCATTATAATTTAATTATTCTAATATTTTTAATATCAAAAAAAAAATTATAATAAAAGAAAAAAAAAATTTTAATTATAATTCCTTTCAATAATTTAAAAAAAAAAAATAAAAAAATATTATTATTATTTTATAAAAAAATGGATAACAAAGACCCATTAGTAAATTTAGATGATATTGACAATTTATTAAATTCAATAAATCCAGATAGTCAAAATATAAATATTCAAGCAGGAGATACAAATATTAATGTAGATGATGTATTAAAATTAACTGAAGAATATGCTGATGTTGATTCAGGACCTTCAAAAGGATTAGATTTCTTAAATTCAACAGAAAAAAATTTAAAAGAATTACAAGATATGGAATCTTCAATAAAAAAAACAGATATATTTAAAGATATATTAAATACAGAAAAAGCTTTTAAAAAAGAAGAAGAAATAATAAAAGAAAAAGAAAAAGAAAAAGAAGAAAAAATTCCAAAATTTAAAAATTCAATAGAATTTATAGATTATATGGAAAGAAATTATATAGAAACAACAATAAAAAAAAATCAAAATATATTTAAACTTCAAAATTATCGTTTACATACAAATAAAAAACCAACAGTACTTCAATTTCCAAATAAAGAGCATTTAACTGAAAAAATATTTAGAGAAAATATTCCAATAAATTCAATTTCTGCAAAAAATGATTATATATTTACTGGAGATTCAATGGGTAAAATTAAAATGTTTTCAATAGATAAAGAATGTGAAATAAAATCTTTTATAAATAAAGAAATAAATGCTAAAGTATTATGTATGGATATTTCTGATGATGAATTAACTTTGGTTGCAGGATATAGTAATGGTTATATTGCTTTATGGGATTTAAAATTTGGTAAAATTAAAAAATTATTAAAAGATGAACATGATTATGGTATTTTATGCTGTAAATTTATTAAATGTGATGAATATACTACAGAATTTATTTCTTCTGATAAAAGTGGTGAAGTTAATAAAATTATTTTAACTCAAAATTTTTTATATTTAAATGTTTCTAACGTTAATATTATTTATTATAAAACTACTCCTTTTTATCAAATTGATGTTTTAAAATTGAATAATGATGGAAAAAATAGTAATTTAAATCCTCAAATAATTGCTTTAGCATGTATAGAATATGTTTTATTATATCAATTAAATCCAGAACCAAAACAATTATATAAAGTACATCGTCCATTATATTTTCCTAAATCTTATATTTCAGATATTTCTTTTGGTTATGGTTATATTCCAAGAAATATTCCTTCTAATATTATAGATGTTTTAACAGAAGATGAATTAAAAAAATTAGATCCTAATCCAATTGCAAGAATAAATGATATTGATATTAATAAACAATATAAATTATTTTCTATTTCTTGGGAAAAAGTAATTTATATTTATGTTTTGAAATTAAATCAAAATCATAATTTCCAAGATTTAATTTTAGTTGGTCATTATTGTAATTCTTCAGTAATTTTAAGAATGGGATTTATATCAAATTCTATAGTATATCTTTATGATATGTATAAAAGTTTAAAAATATTAAATACAGGTTTAATGACTCCAGGAGATATAATATTTAATAAAGATAATAATGTAATGCCTCAAGCAAATAAAAAATATAAAACAGAATTAAATGATATAAAAATGGATGAACAATTTTTATTTCAATCATTTGTAAAAGATTTATCTGAAAAAGCAAGAGAAATAAAATTACCAACATATAATAATTTTATAATAAATCATTGGAAAACATTATATATATTAACAAAGAAAAATGTATCATTTGGTAAATTATTAAATTGGGAACAAAGTTTAAATTATTTAAGACAAGAAGGAGAATGGATGGAAGCTTTAACTTTAGGTTTAGATATTTATATGGGAAAAAATATATCTTTTCCTGATATTCCTATTGATGAAAATGGAAGAAAAATGAAAGTTGGTTCTACTTTAAAAAGTATGATTTTTCATTATTGTATTATAAATATTGATAATGGTGATTTAAATAATTGTTTAGATATTGCTATTGAATTTTGTATTTTAATTAATGATATTGATTATTTAATTAATAAAGTTAAACCTGTTTTTGATAATAAAAATTTTTCTGATAATTTTATTGAAAAGTTAGAACCTTTTATTTTAAATGATAATATGAAAGATCAAAATATTGGTGCCGATGCTTTAAAAAAAATATGCCAATATTATACTACAAAAAATAATATTGAAACTTTAAATTTAATTTTATCTCATTTAAATTTAAGTTGTTTAGATTCAAGAGATATTATTGATATTTGTGTTAAATATAAATTAATTACTCCTTTAATAGATATTTATATGAATAATAAATATGAAAAATATTTTGAACCTGTTTTAAAAATATATGATATTTTTCTTCAATCAAAAGAAATTGAAGATGATAAATTTATTTCTTATGAAAATGCTTTAGATACTATTCCTTTAAAAGAACTTTGTAATTCTAAACAATATATTGGAGATAAATTATTATGGTATATTAATTTATGTGTAGATGGTTGTAAATATCCAAATAATGAAAAAATTGAACCAAAAAAATATGAATTTTTAATTCAAGAAATTTTCATATGGATGATTAAAAAAAAGAATTTCATTGAATTAATTAATTTTGATTCTTTATCAGTTTTTTCTATTTTAACTAAATTTTTTTATATAAATACTATTTTTAGTTCTTTATTTACTTTAGAATATGATCCAAAACAATTTGAAGGAATAATTTATCAGAATGAACAAGTTAACAATTCTAATATTTATTTACTTTTAAATGTTATTATTGAAATGTCTTTAAGTTTAAATAAATTTTCTATTCAATATGATTTATATCTTTTTATTATTAAAATTGCTTCTAAAATGGGAAAATTAGATGAAATTATTATTAAATCTGCTAAATTTTTTATTACTATTGAATCTCAAATTGATAAATATAAAAGTGAAAAAGATATTTTTGGTTTTAGAAATAAAAATTTAACAAAAGAAGATATTATTCAATTATCAGGAGAAATTAATGATATGATAAATCATTCAAAATTAATTTTAAAAGAAAATGAATATAAAGATTTATTACAAACAACAGAAAATACTTCTTTTATTTTAGTTAAAATAAATTTATTAAAAATTTTAAATGAAGATTTAAAATGTTTAAATGTATTTTTAACAGAATATAATTTTGATGATAAAATAAAAAAAACTTTTGATTTTATAGATGAAACATTAAGAAAATATAAAAATCATAATCAAAAAAAATTTGAAGATTTTAAAAATGAATGTATGAAAAAATTAGATATATTATGTGAACTTTCAAGTCAAGAATTATATCAATTAATATATAATTGGTATGACAATAATCAATCTTTAGTTTTAGATAAATTAAAAGACAATAAATTAAATCAATTAAATTATTTAGAAAAAGTTTTATCAAGTTATAAAGAAGATTATTTACCAATTGATGATAATGAAATAGAAATTTATCAAAATTTATTAAATTTACATATTGATTTATTATGTGAATGCAATAAAACAAATGAAATTATAAAAAATTTAAAAAAAAGATCTTTATATCCTTCAGAATGTTTAGATAAATTTATTAAATATAAAGTTTATGATGCTTGTATTTATTTTTATATTTTACAAAATAATTTAGAAGATGCTTTAAAATTATCTAATTCTTTATTAAATGAAGGAATTGAAAATATAAAAAAAGATTTAAATGAAAATGAAGGAAATAATTTTAATGAATTATCTAATAAACATGAAGAAAATTTAGATAGAAGTATAAATATTTGTCAACAAGATTTTATTGATGAAGATTTAAGAGAAAATTCTTGGCTTGAATTAATAATAATTTGTTATGATTTTAGAAATAGTGTTCAAAATGTAAAAACAAAAAATAAAGAAATAAATAATTTAATTGGAAATGATATTCAAAAAGTTTTTGAAAGTATGTATTCTTATGTTAAAATAACTAAAATTATGTCAAAATTAACAGATAAAAATAAAGAAATAGAATATAAAGAATTTAAACCAATATTAATTAAAATGTTAAATGGATTTACTCATTCTAGAAAAATATTAGAATTATGTTGTGAAATATTTACAATAAAGATTATTAAAGATGAAAAAGAATTTTATAAAGAATCAAAAAATGGAAATTTATTTAAAATGAATCAATGTGATTTTTGTAATAAAGATATTAATAAAGATGATATAATTATATTTTTTAAATGTGGTCATAAAGTTCATTTTTTATGTTCAATGAAAGAAGAAGATATATTTATTTGTTCTGTTTGTAAAAAAAAAGAAATTGAAAATGCTATTTCTTCCGAAAATAAGAAAGAAAAAACTATTTCTTATCCTTCAAAAAAAGAAATTGAGTATTATTATAATCCAAATAATAATAATAATGAATTGTTAAATAGAACTTATTATCAATTAAGTATGGTTAATAAAGAATGTTTACATGATAATTTAAAAAAATTAAATTTTAATAAGAAAGATGATGATATTATTTAAAATAATTAATTGCTATAATTTAATATAAAATATTTTTTGATTTTCAAATTGCTTTTTAATTATAATTAATAAATTAGCTTTCAACAAATAATAATATAAAAGATACCTAAACATAAATTATATTATAAATATAAAAAAAATAACACACTCGAAAAAAATTCTTTAATCAATTACAAAAAATATATCATTAATAAACACTAAAAAGAAAATCTTAAAAAAAATATTATTTGATTAAACAGGATATTGAATTTTAAAATTAAGTTTTTCTTTTGGATTATATGCTCCAATTAATTTATTAGTATTATCTAAAATACTATGTTTCTTAACTAACCATTCTAATCCATCAATATTTCCATAATTATCAAAAACCATTTCTTCTTTAAATACTTCTTTATCTTCTCTTCCAGTTATAATATTTTCTTTTAAAACATACATAATTTTTTTAGCTTGTTCTTTTAATTTTTTATTTTCTTTTATTTGTCTAATTTGATTTTCATATAAATCTACATAATTTGGATCTGGTTTATCTAATATTCTATCTTCATTTATTATTTTAATATATGCTCTTCTAAATTCTTTTTTTGCTGATTTTGGTATTGTTGATAATTTATTTATTAATTGTTCTTCAAATGTTTTTCCTTTATAATATTCATGTATTTTTTCTTTTTTTTTTGTCTTATTTTTATTTAATTTATTATCTAATTTTAATAATACTCTTTCACTATCTTTTTTTGCTTTTGAATTTATTTTTATTGTATTTTTTATTGAATCTTTTATTATTTGAGTATCATTTAGAACTTTATATATTGATTTCTTAAAATTTGAATTTGTATATCTTTCAGTTATACTTCTTTTATGATGAAAAGTTTTATTTGAATTATTATTTAAAGATTTTAAATTTGGAATATTTATTTTTTTATTAAATAATGTATTTCCAGTTTTTGGTCTTGTTGAACAAGATTTTTCTCTTGAAGAATTACTATTAATATTTAAATAATTTAAATCATCAGAATCAATAGTTTTAAATTTAAGATTACTAATATTATTTATTTTATGATTATTATTATTAATATCATTAGTAGAATTATGATTATAAAAATCAATACTTTTTTGAGATGAAGATAATTTATATTTATTTTTATCTTCAATTTCATAATATAAATCTTCAAAAGTTTTAGCATATTTTCTATTATTAATTTTATTTTCACTTTCATTTCTACTTTTAGTAAAACCAATTGGTTTAAAAGATTTACTATAAATTGTAGTAGTACCTAATTTCCTTTTAAAACTACAATATTCAGTACTTGGAGTAAATAATTTATTTTTATGAATTCTTTGAAATAAATAAGAAGGTTTATTTATAACATTTCCAGTATCAGTTTCTAAATCAATTATTTCAGCATCTTTATTTATTTTATTTATTTTTAAATATACATTTATTTTTTTCATATCATTTTTCATTGAAGAAAAATTTATATCATCTAAATTAAAACTATTATTTCTTTTTATTTTAGGTTGTTTCATTCTAATTTGTCTATCAATTTCATCAGGATGAATAATTAACCAATCATTTAATTTAATTAATTTATTTATTCTTGAATTTATATTCATTATTTTATTTGATAATATTCTTAAAGAATGAGGTTCTCTTGTTAAAACTAATATTTTTTTTAATTTTTGTCTTTCTTTAATTAATTGTTCTATTTCTATTTTTCTATTTTTAATTAAAACTTTTCTTTGAATTTCTCTTTCTGATTCATTTAACATTTTTGTTAAACCAAATCTTGGATCATTATATATTGAAGATAAAGCAGAATCTCTTTTTACTTTTTTTTTCTTTGGAGATATTGGAATTTTTTTTGAAAATGGAGATTGGTTTAATTGTCTTATTATATTATTTATTTTATTATTCTTTTCATCTTTATTTTCATTTATTTTTGATTTTGGTTTTGGACTTAAATATCTGTTATTATTATATATATTATTTTTAAATTTTTTCTTTGAATTAAATAAAGTTTGAAATGGAGTATATTTAATATCAAAAACAGATTTTCTTTGATTTTTCTTTTTCATTTTATTATTTTTAAATCAATAATTAATATCATTCTTTTTATTAATATAATATTATATAATATAAAAAAATAAAAAAAATAAATTTTCCAGTTATATTATTAAAAATATTTTAAAAAATTAAAAACATTTAATTAAACAAAAGGAATTTTAAAAAGCTACAAAAATCAAATAAAAAAACAAAACAAAACAAAACACACAAAAAAAAAAATAAACAAAAATTTATTTCAATAAACTACTTAAACCAATTAATAAAAGGATCAACTTCTTTTTTAATTTCTTTAACATTAACATAATCTTCTTCAACATATTTCGAAAAATTACTAATATCATACTCATTTTTAACTTTAGGAATATAAGGAGGATTAATTTCCATTAATAATAATTTATCCCAATCAAAACCTTTAAAAAATCTATGTCCTTTAATATCATCAACACCTTTACTTAAATTACCATATCTTTTAGTTAAATCAACATCTAATAAATGTTTAATTAAACTTTTAGCAGAAGAATCAAATTTACTAGGAAATTTAATTTTACCTTTTAATATTTTTTGATAAACTTTCATAGGATCATCATCATTAAAAGGATCAATTCCACAAATCATTTCATATAATAAAATACCACAAGTCCACCAATCAACTGGTTTTCCATGTCCTTTATTTAATATAATTTCTGGAGCTAAATATTCTGGAGTTCCACATAAAGTATATGTTCTATTTTCTACTATTTTTGCAAATCCAAAATCTGTTAATTTTAAATATCCTGTTTTATTTATTAATATATTTTCTGGCTTTAAATCACGATATATTATATCTTTACTATGTAAATATTCAAATATTGATATTATTTGAGTTATATAAAATTTTGATTGATCTATTGAAAATTTTCCTATTGTTCTTAAATATGTAAATAATTCTCCGCCATTTACAAATTCTAATGCTATATAAATATATTTTGAATCTTGAGAAAAACCATAAAATTTTGTTATAAATGGATGTTCTATTAAATTTAATATTTTTACTTCGTTTAATATATGATCTGCTTGCTTTGATTTTAATATTTCATCTTTTTTTAATATTTTCATTGCTATATATTCACATGTTTTTTTATTTTTTGATAATCTAACTCTTCCAAATGAGCCTAAACCTAATGTTTCTTTAAATTCATAATCTCCTATATTTATTAGTTTTACTGAGGATGACATATTATATAAGATAATTTATTTTTTTTTTAAATATTATATTAAGAAATTATTATATTAAGACTTTTTATTTTTTTATTTTTCTTTATTATTTCATTTTTTTTTTATTATTTTTTTCCAAAATTTGATTAAAAAATATATTTATTTATATATTATAAAACTGATAATAATATATTCAACAAAAAATATTTTTTTTACTTAAAAAATTCATACAGAAGATATAATGTACAATTATATTTTTTAAATAATATAATTAATAATCAATTTTTGATAAAATAAATCTTGAAAGTTTCGAATAAGAAAAATTAGTTCCTCTTATTCTTTTAATTTTAAATATATGTGCATTAGGAATTTCTTCATCATCTGTAATATTAATTTCAATAATTAAACTTTCTTTTAAATTATCTATTATAAATTTATTTTTTATTGGATTTCGAAATTTAATTTTATTAAATTTTAATGATTGAATAAGATAATCTTTTAGAACTGATTTTGATTTAAAAGAAATACAAATTAAATCAATAGGATTATATTTATCATCTTTTTGAATATGAGAATTCATAGAATATAAAATAGATAATTTTTTTATTGGGTTATTAAAATTTTGAAAAGTTGTTAAATAAGGACTTCTATTTGAATTTATTTTTTTATGAATAAAATAATTTTTATTTATTTCATTATTATTATTACTAACTTCAGTAATTAAATTTTTTCTCTCATCAAAAGAACTCATATTTTTATTATGATTAATTAAAATTAATCTATTACTTTCAGTTTGATAAACTTTTCTTTCACTTGATAAATTATGTTCTCGATCAAATTTTTTAAGATTAAGAAATATATGCTTATCTTTATTTAAACTATTTTCATTACTTTTTCTATTTTTTTTACTTAAAGGTCTTAAATGAACATCTTTTTGACTTTTAAATCTATGTCTAATAATTTTATAATTATTAGGAATACAAAAAGATAATCTTTTATTTTCATTAATATTATAATCTAAACTTTTAACTTTTCTTTTTTGATTTTTTTCTTTTTCTTTTATAACTCCAAATTTTCTTGCTTCAATAACTTTATTAAAATCACAATGATAATTTTCATATAAATTATCTTTATCTTTAATATATTTTAAAAATAAATCACTTTTTAAATCAGCAACACTTTTTTTTCCTTCTTTAATTTTTTTTTTCAAAATTAAATAATATAAAGTAGAAATATCATTATGTCTATTACTTAAAATACAAGATCTAATATCTTCTAAATTTAATTTAAATTTATTTCCCATTTCTTTAACAACATCTTCATCAATGGGAATAACAATAGTATTAATTAATAATCCTTCAAAAAAAAAACTTTTCCCATTTTTTTTATATAAATTAAACCAAGGATGATTTTTAATTTGATTAATATTAATTCTATATTTAGGATTAGTGACTAAAATTCTTTTAATTAAATCTTTACATAAATCACTAACAAAATTAGGAATAATAAATTTACCATCGATAATTTTTTTATATAATTTTTCATTATCATTATCATAATTTTCAAAAGGTAAAAAACCACAAATCATAGCAAATAAAACAATACCAGAACTCCAAATATCAATTTTAGAAGCTTTATATTCTTTTCCATTTAACATTTCTGGAGCAGCATAAGAAGGACTTCCACAAGCACTTTTTAATATTTGATTATTTTTATTATTATATATATTAGAAAGTCCAAAATCAACTATTTTTAAATTTTGATTTTTATCATCTAATAATAAATTTTCTGGTTTAATATCTCTATGAACTATTTTTAATTTATTCATATATTCTATTCCACTTATTATTTGTTGATAAAATTTACAAGCTTCTATTTCTTCTAATTTCTTTTTTGTTGTTATATAATCAAATAATTCTTTTCCACTTATATATTCCATTATTAAATATATTGATTTTTCAGTTTGAATTACATTATATAAATGAACTATATTTGGATGATGAAGACATTTTAATATTTTTATTTCTCTTTCTACTCTTGTTTTATCTTCAAATTGTAATATTTTTATTTTTTCCATTATTTTTATTGCAACTTTTTCATTTGTTTGCTTATTTATTCCTAATCTTACTGTACCAAATGTTCCTTCTCCTAATTTATCTTTTAATATAAAATCACATATTTGAGAATGATTTGATGATTCTGGAAAAATTGATATTATTTCTTCTTTCTTTTTTATCAAGTTTATATTTATATTATTTTCATTTAAATCGGACATTTTGAAAAAAAAAATTTTTTATTGGGAATTATTTTATTAAAAATTAATATTTTTTTATTTTTATTTATTTTAGTTTTTATAATAATTTTATTAATTGTATTTAAATAAATTTTTAAAAAAAAATATAATGTCTTAAATAATAAACAGTATTATTAAAGTTTATATTAGAAAAAATTATAAAATATATAATGTCTGAGAAAAAAAATTAAAACAATAAAATTTTTATTATCTACTCTAAGTGTTTAAATCAAAATATCTTATTTTTCCATCTTTTATCTTTTTTAGTACTTTTATTTTCATTATTTGATAATTTTTAAAAAAGATTCTAAAAAATCTTTAAATAAATCAATTTCTTTTTCTTTAAAAAAGATTTTTAATATTTTTATTATTATTTCTATTAAAATTCCCAACAATAAAGTTATTAAAAAATCTTTTTTATTTATTTCTTTTTATAAAAAAAGTTATAATAGAAAATAGGGAGTAAAGAAAAAAATTTGTTAATTAAAAATATACCTTTATTTTAAAGATATAAATACTTGAAAAGATAATAACAATAAAAATAAAAAAAAATATATGTCAGAAACAATAAAGAAAGAATTATGGAGTATAAGAGCAAGAAGAGAAGTAGATGATATAATGGAAAAAATAAAAGAATTACCTTTTATAAAAGGAATGATGAATGGAACTCTTCCTTTAGAATCATTTGGAAAATATATTGGACAAGATATATTTTATTGTGAAGAATATGCAATAAGTTTAAAAATATTATCTGAAAGATTTAAAGATAATTTAGAAGATTATGAAAAAAATTTTGATAATTTTTCTCAAAGTTGTATTTCTTTAATTCCAATATTACAAGAAGAATATGTAAAGAAATTTAATTTAAAAGAAGAAAAAATTAAATCTAAAATATGTGAAGATTATATTAATTTTGAAAGAGAATATTCAAAAAATAAATCAATTGAAGAAGGAATTGTTTCTTTATTAGCATGTTTTTGGGTTTATGATGAAATAGGAAGATATATGTATGCTAATCAAATTAAAGGAAATAATATTTATAAAATTTGGATGGATGATTATTCAAAAGGTCCTTCTAAAAGTTTAGAAAAATATCTTAAAATGTGTAATGAACTTGCTGAAAAAAATCCTGATTTTGATGAAAAAATGATTCAAACTTATAGAAAAGCTGTTCAATTTGAATATGATTTTTGGGATGATGCTTGTAAAAAAGGGAATTAAATTTATATTTTAAATTTTCTTTCTTTTTATTCTTTAGGTTAAAATCTTATCATATTATGAATTTATAAGTATCTTTAAATTTTTATTCTCTTTTTCAATTTAATTCTTTTTTTTTTCTCATAGAAATGTATATATATAAATTTTTTTTAGACTGCTTATTTTCCAGATTGAATAATTACTTATTGAATTAAAAATCTGAAAAATATTCATTTTAAATAATTATAATAAATTAAATAATAATAAAAAAGTTAAAAAAAAATAATTTTTATAATATATATGAAATTTTTTATTGAAATCATTCACTTGTTAATAAAATAAATTTATATAAGCAATAAAATTATCTAAAACTTCTTCTACATGATTTTCTTTTTATAAATTAATATTATTTTCTTTAATAAAAAAATATTATTTTTATTATTATAATAACATTTACCAAATTTTGAAAAAATACAATAATATATTCAATAATAAATAATATTATAAAAGTTTATATTAGAAAACATTTGAAAATTTTGAAAGATTTTAAAAAGTGTTAAAATTTAATATATGCTTAAAATCTAAAGAATAATAAAAAATAAATAAATAAATCAAATAGAACAATATTATAAAAACAATTTTTATATAATATTTTTAAATTTTCAAGATTATTTAAAAATAAGAAATGAAAATTTATCAAATGAAGAAATATTCAAAATAGAAATTTAATTTCTTTTAAATTTTTTATTTAATAATTGTATTATTTATTTCTTTTTTTTAATTTTTTACTCAATAATGAAATTTAAATAAAATAAAAAACAACTTTGAGTTTTAAAAATTTTTTTGATTCAATTTAAATAATTTAATATTTAATTTGATAGTTAATTAATTTTATAAATAAAAATTTCTTCTATAAAATCTTTTTCAAGATAATTATTGAATATTAATATAAAAAAATTTTGATTTTTTTATTTTTTTGGTTTTTTTCTAGAAGAAGATTTTTTTAATTTATTATCTTCAATTACTGCGTTATTCTCAATAAATTTATCTAAAGAACTATATCCTCCCATATGTCTAATTCTAATATTATCTTTTTCTAATTTTACCATTATTTTTTGTGTTCCATATTCATAATTATAATTTGAAATTTTTGTAAAACAAAGTTTTGGAAGTTTTCTTTTTGAATAAAAATATTTTAAATATTGTTCTAATTTAATATCAATATCATCCATTTTTGATGTTATAACATATTCAAATTTTTTTGGTATTTCATTAATTTTATCTTCTTCTTCTTCACTTAATTCATTTATTATTTCTTTTGAAGATATTAAATTATATTTTGTTAAAAGATTATTTATTTTTGTTTTTTCTGATTTTTTTAAATTGTTATTATTGATAATTAAATTTATATCATTCATTTCAGATATAATATTTTTTAATGTTTTAAGCAATATATCTTTTTTTTCATTTTTTGTAATTATTTTATTGTTATTATTTGATAAATTATTATTAAAAGGTTCTAAAAAGTCTTTAAATAAATCAATTTCTTTTTCTTTAAAAGGAGCAATTGTTTTAATATTTTTATTATTATTTCTATTAACATTCACAATAATGAAGTTATTAAATTTTTCTTTATTTAAATTTTTCTCTAAATAATATTTCTTTTTATTTATATAATTAAATTTTTCATTATATAAATTTAGTAAATCATGGAATTTTTTATTTAAACTAATTGAATTTTTAATTTGTTGATAAAATAAATTTTGATAAGCCATAAAATTATCTAAAACATGTTTTGTATGTTGAGTCATAATATCTAAATCATTAATAATATTTAAATTAGATAAAGGATTTGAAGAAATAAAATTACTAATATAATCAGTAAATTCTTTTTCAGTTTCTTCAATTTCATTTTCAATTTCATTATCAATTAAACTTTTATCAAAAATATCTTCATCAGGAATTTCTTTTTCTAAATTAATATTATTATCTTTAATTAAACAACTATTATTTTTAATATCTTTATTATCAAAATAACTATTATTTTTAACATCTTTATTAATAGAATAACTATTATTATTTATTTTCTTTGATTTTTCAATAAAATTTTTTTTTCCTTCAAAATTAATTTTTCCATTTGTATAAGAAGGAGTTTTAGGATTTCTTTTTGTTGTAAAAATTTTTCTTGTTTGTTCTTTAGTTTTTGGACTTAAAGAAATCATATTATATTCTAAATTATTTTCTGTATGTAAATTTGAAGACATTAAAATTTTAGTTGAATCTATTTGATCATTATTATTATAATTTATTAATGATTGAATTGTTAATATTATATTTTGTTGTTTTTTAGAACCAAATATTATTCTTTTTATTGAATCTGTCATTATTACTTGACATTTTTTTTCAAAAATTTCTATTTTTTTATTTATTATATTTATATATGGAATTGTAAAATCTGATATTCCAACTAAAGAATTATTTTTAGTTACTTTTATTGTATATTTTATATTATTTTTCTTTTTTATTAAAATATTTCTGTGAATTATTTCATTTTGTTCTTTATACTATTTTTAATTAAATTTATATTATTTTTACTGTTATTTCATCTTCAAAATCTTTATTTTCTGAAATAAAATTAAAACCAAATAAACTAAAATCAAAATTATTTGGTTGAAAATCAATAATTTTTAAAATAACAGAAACATGTGACATTTTAAATAAAAAAATCAAAAATTTAAATTCTCAAAAAAAAAAATAAAAATTCAAAAAAAAAAAAATTAAATAAAATAAAATAAATTAAAAAAAATTAAAAAAAAAAATGACAGAAGAACAAAAAACAGAAAATAATTTTTCTTGGTTTTCAAATTCTCAAATTTATCAAATATTAATAGACAGATTTGCAGGAACAAAAGAAAATTATAAAGAAACAGAATTAAAAAAGGATTTTTTATATGGTAATTTAACTTCAGCAATAGAACAATTAGATTATATTAAATCTCTTAATTTTAATATAATTTGGATAACACCATTTTTTGTTAATCAAAAATATGGTTATCATGGTTATCATACTATAAATTTTAATCATGTTGATCCAAGATTTGCTTTTGGAGAAAAAAGAAAAGATAATAATATTGGAAATCCTTTAAATAAAGATGATTTAGATTTAATCACTGAAAGTGATAAAGTTTTAATTAATTTTATTAATGAATGTCATAAAAGAAATATTAAAGTTATGATGGATATTGTTATTAATCATGTTTATGAAGAACATCCTTTCTTTATTGATGCTAAAAAAAATAAAAATAGTGAATATAGAAAATGGTTTTATTTTATTGAAGATATGACTGAAGATGAAAAAAAAGATTTATTTCCTATGGATGATATTCTAGAAGAAAGAAGATTAAAAAAAGAAAAAGAAGAAATGGAAAAAAAATTAAAAGAAAAAGAAGAAAAAAAAGAAGAAAAAAAAGAAGAAAAAAAAGAAGAAAAAAAAGAAGAAAAAAAAGAAGAAAAAAAAGAAGAAAAAGAAGAAGAACTTTTAATTCCAAAAAAAAGAATATATCCAATAACTCATTTATCTTTTCTTCATTTAGGATTTCTTCCAAAATTAAATTTAGATAATGAAGACTGTGGAACATATATGATAAAAGTGATAAAAAAATATATAAAAATGGGAATAGATGCAGTAAGAGTAGATCATGCATTAGGAGGCTCATTAAATTATTTAAAAAAAATGAAAAATGAAATTCAAAAAGAATATCCAAAAGTACCTTTTATAGGAGAAGTTCCACCATGTACTTTAATAAAATATGCAGAAACAATAAAATCTATTAATAAAAATAAATTATTATTAGTTGAAAAAGAAGATTTAAATTCAATTCCTTTTGTTGATGAAATTTTTCTTGATTTTGAAGGTTATTTAGATGGTTTACTTGATTTTAATTTTAAAAATATTATTAAAGGTTATTGTGAAGGAGAAATTAATTTTGATATTTGTATGAAAATGTTAAATGAACATTATAATAAATTTAAAGGAAAAAATATTATTTTAGTTAAATTTTTAGATTCTCATGATGAAAATAGATTATTATTTACTTGTAATAATAATAAAAATTTAATGATTCAAGTTTTAAATATTTTAAAACAAAATTTTGAAGGAAGAAAAGATCCTTTTATTTTTTATTATGGAACTGAAGATTTTATGAGTCAAAGTAAAACTATTTATAATGAAGATTATGGAGATTTTAGATCGAGACAACCTATGCAATTTTATTATAAAAAAATGAATAATTTTTTGAATAAATAATAAATTTTAAATTCTTATAATTTTTAAATCTGTTATAATTGTTATATTTTAATTAACTTTTTTTGAAAAACTAAATGTTATATTATGAATTTAATGGAACAAAAGGTTTTATTTCTTTACCAAATAATTATGAATCTCTTATTCAAAATTTAAAAGATGATATTGATTTTAAAGGAAAAATAATTTGTAAAGATACCAAAAAGAATATTATTGCAAATGAAGAAGATTATCAAAATTCCATAAAAAATAATCAAAAGTTAAATCTCATCGTTGAAAAGGAAAATGAAAATGAAAGAAAAGAGGAAAAAAAAAATAATAAAAACAATATTCAAAAAAATGATGATTTAAATAATGAGAAAAAAAATAAAAATAATATTGATAAAAAAAAAAAAGAAATAGAAAAAAAAAAAATTATTGAACAAATTAAACAACCTGAACATATAAATAGACAATCAATAATTATTGAGAACAATAATTTAAATTATCAAGAAAAAAAAGATAATTTAACAAATGAATTATTATTTGAAAAAATAAATGAATTATTTGAAAAAAAAACAAAATTATTGATATCAAATTATAATAATGAAAAAAATTCAAATAAGGAACAAATTGAAAAATTGGAACAAAAATTTGAAACATATCTTTATTTAAATAAATCTTTAGAAAAAAAATTAAACTCAATTATAATGAATAATAATAATAATAATAACAATAACAATAATAATAATAATAATAATAAAATAAATAATTATGACATTGAAATGTTCAATAATTCATTAAATAATATTGTAGAAAACTTTTCTCGAAAAATTGAATCTTTGAAAAAAGATTTGAAAACAATGATAAATAATAAAATATCTGAAGTTGTAGGATTTTTAGAAAAACAAGATAGAATTAAAAATGAAAAAATGAAAGAATATTTCAATAATAGCAATAAAATAAATTTAGAAGATAATTTTCAAAAAATCCTTTTGGAGATTGAAGAGATTAAAAATTTAAATTCTAATGAAACAATTGAAAAAACAATTAATACTTTTTCTCAAGATATTCAGAATTTTCAAAAAAATAATGAAGAAATCAAATCATTATTATTACAACAGCAAATCAGTAATTTAAAAGAAAATCTGGATTCGAATAGAAATAGTTTTAATAAAAGGAATGTAAAAGAGAATAATATGGAATACAAAAATAATAATAAAAATAATAATTTTAATGAAAAAAAATATAAAGTACATTTAATGGTAAAAAAGAATATAACTTTTACATCTAAAGATTTTGAAAATGATAATGCATTTATATCAATGGTTATAAAAAATGAAGGAAATAAGCCTTTACCAAAAAATTGTTATATAAGAGGAATTTCTAAAGATCAATGTATTTTTTGTGAAAAAATTATGATAACAACTATAATTGAAGAACAATATAATTTAAAAATTTGTTTAAAGAAAAGAAAAGAAATATTCCAAGGAAAGCAAATATTATCTATTGAATTATATTCTCCAAAAAATGAAATTATTAATTCATTTGATATTTCTTTTTATATTAATAGTAATGATGTAATGGAATCCAATGTTTTTACTCAATCTGAACTAAGGGATTTAAATAACGATAAACAAAATAATCAATCTCAAGAATTACAAGATTTAAAAGATTGCTTTTGTAATAATTTTGATGAAAAACATATTGAAGAAGTATATAAACAATGTAATGGAAATATGGAAAAAGCTCTTGAAATTCTTCAAAATGATGATAATTATTATTAAAGTTAAATTAATTTTAATAAATAAAAGTTTTATTATTTTTAAATATACAATAATAAATGTTTTATATTACAAAAACTAATGATATAAATCAATATTTAATTAATTTTTTAACTTCTCCCATTATTTCTTTAAAAAAATTTTTATTTGTCTTTTAAATATTCAAATAAAAATTTTTCAATATTATTAACACATTTTAAAGTTTCATTACATAAAATTCCATTAAGGAAAATTATATACTCAGAAATACATTTTAAACTTTCTAAAACTCTAATATTCACACAAGAATAATTACCAAAAATATTATTATTAATATTCCAATTAGACAATAAAGATTCATTAATATTAAAATTATTTATACTCAAATTAAAACAATTAAAGCAACTTTCATTAAATTTATAAACATGATTTTTTAAATGATTAATTAAATTATTTTTTTCAGTAAATTGTTTTTTACAATCAAAAAAAGGACAATTAAAAGGTTTAATTTTCATATGAGTAAATTTATGAATTTTTAAAGTAGAACTTCTAGAAAAATTTTTACCACATATATTACAATTATAAGGTTTAATTTTATAATGAATTTTAATATGATCAATTAAATGACCTTTTGCTTTAAAAGCAGCTTTGCAATTTTCAAAATTACAAACAAAAGGTTTTTCTCCTGTATGAATTCTAAAATGAGTTTTTAAATTACCTTTTTCATTAAAACTTTTATTACAAAAAGAACATTTATATGGTTTTTCTCCTGTATGAGTTCTTAAATGTATATTTAATCTTGTTAAACCAAAATATTGTTTTGTACAATTTTCATAAGGACATTTATAGATTTTTAAGAAATTTTTTTTTTTTGTTTTTTGGATTTTTTTTAATTCATTTTTATTTGAAATTATTGGGTTTTTATTATTTTCTAAAATTGATAAATTTACTTTTGAAAAATATTCTTTTTCATTTTTTTCATTCGTTGAAAAATAAGTTAATGAAGAATTTTCTCCTGAAAAAATACTTTTTTTTGTGTTTTCTAATGAAGATTGCATTTTTTATTATTTCTTTTTATAATAATTTAATTTAACTTACAATAAATATTATTAGATTTTTAATTAAATGCATAAAAAAATAATTTGAAAATAATGTGCATTTTTTTTTAAAGAAAAACCTCTTTAAGCGGATTTTATAATTTTTGTGAACAAATTTTTTTCTTTCATTATTTGATAAAGTTTGTAAAGATTAATATAAGACAATCAAATTTTAAATCTTTTAATGATTTTTTATCTTTTATTAAATATATATATTTTTTATAAATGTTAGATATTTTAATTATTAAATATTATTCAAAGATTATTTTTTTTAATTACTACTTCATAATTTTTGTCATTAATTATCATTAAATGACAAATTAATATATTTTTATAAAAATCATTTATTTTTTTATAAATATTAAAAAACACCAATTAAATAATATCTTCGGATAAAAACAAATTGAATTATAAAATAAATTTAATAGATATATTGATTAAATTTATAAAAAAATAATTTTTAAAAAATTAATGTTAAAAGAACTTAGAACAATAGTGGCTCCACGTCCAAAAACTCCAAATAAAATGTTCCATCAAAAAACTCCTTCAAATTATTTTTCAACTATATCAAATAATGCTCCAACAAAAAATAGTTCCAGAGAAAATACTCTTTTAACAAGTGGAGATTTATTATCATATATTGAAAAAACTCCAAGATCAAATCTAAGTAATAAATATTCCAATACAGAAAAAACAAAAAAAGGAAAAAAATTAATAAAAGAAAGTGATAAAATAAATAATACAAAAAATATAAATATTAATAATATTAATAATGAAAATATCAATCATGAAAAAATTAATAATGATTATTATAAAAATAATATCAATTATAATAATTTTGAAAATGAAAAATTAAAAAGAGCAAAAACTCCAAATTATAAAAGAAATAATAACAATAGTTTGAATAAATCTAAAAATTCAAATCCAAATATAAGACATATAAGAAATGAAAATACAAAATCATTTTTTGAATCAATTGAAAGAAATAAACCAATAAAATATGGTAAAAGTTATTATAATACAGTTGATAATGATATGAATAATTTAGAAGGAATGATTAGTTCAATTAAATTAAAAGGTTTTAATAAATATCAAAATGAAATTGATGAAAAATTAGAACAAAAAACAAAATTAGAAAATTCTATTTCTTTATTAAAATCTAAATTAAATATGTATGAAAATCAAAAAAAAAATTTTATTCAAGAAGATGCTAAAAATATAATTCAAATTCAAAATATGAAAAATGTAAATACAAGATATAAAAATATAAATGAAGGAATTGGAAAATATCAAAAAGAAATTCCAATATATAAACCTCAAATTGATAAATTAAAAAATGAAACTATTAAAATTAATACTCAAATTATTGAATATAAAAGAGAAATTAATATGATGAAAAATCAAATACAAAAATTAAATAAAATGATTTCGGATAGAAAAAGAGAAAAAGATAATTTTAGACCTGCTTTAAAATTATTAAGAAATCATATTTCAAATTTACAACAAAAAATTAAAAGTTATGACATTGGAAAAAGTGATTTTATGATTAATGTTTCTAATTTTGCTGAAAAAGGAGTAAATTACTAAATTATTTTTTTTATTTAAAATAAATATATTTTTTTTTTATGAATAAAAATTAAAAAAATGAAAATATAAATTTGATTAATATTACATATTATTATCATTATAAAAAAAAACTTATATTATCTATAAGCTAAATATATAATAATTAATTTTTATTAATATTTATCCTTAATAATTTTATTAGTATATTTTACGCTAAAACCTGTTGAACCATTATTAGGAATTTGTAAATTATATTTAAAACCTCCTCTTAAATCATTAGCTCTAGAACTTTTACTATTTCCTCTTCTTTGTAATATTTCATTTAATTCATATTTTAAATCTTTTAAATTTTTATTTTTACTATTATTCTCTCTAATATAATTTATTGATTTTTTATTTGAACTTTTTGGTCTTGAAAAATTTGGTATATCAAAATTATATGATAAACTTTTTGAATGATTTGTATTTTTTGTTGAATTATTTCCACTTAAAATATAATTTTTATTACTTCTTTTTAAATCACTTATTCCTTTCATTATTTCATTTGATGAAGATAATAAATTTGTAGATTTATTTTTTCCTAAAGTTAATCCTTTTTTTATTTGAGTCGATGAATTTATTCTATTTGAAGAATTATTAAAATATTTTATTTGTTTTTTCTTCTTATTTGTTTTTAAAAAATCTATTCCTGTTATATTAATTTGTTTATTTATATTAGAAATATTATTATTTGTTCTTGTTGTATTTTGAATATAACCTTTTTTTAAAAAATTATTTTTATGATGATTTGAATGGGGAATTTTATTCTCATATTTTTTTGTTTTAAGCAATTTTAAATTATGATTATTTAAATTTGTCTCATTTGAATTTTTTTGGCTTTTACTTTTTGATTTAATTAAATTAATTTTTTGATTTGAAAATTGATTTGTAGGATTATTTTCTTTATTACTTTCTAATTCTTCTTCATTTTCTTTATTTTGTTTTTCCATATCTAAAACATTAATTTTTTCAATTTCAACAATTTCATCTTCTTTATCTTCTTCATTATTAGAATTAATTAAATCGGGAAAAAAATCATCATTATTAATATTAATATTATTAATATCATTACCATCATTATTATTTTTAGAATTAATATTTTCTTTTTCTTCCATAATTTTTTTATTTAAAATATTATTATATTCTTTAATAATTATATTAGCTTTATCATAACAAATTTCATTATCAATAACAATTAATTTAATAAATTCTCTAACATCATCAACTTCACTTAAAAATTCAAGAAGAGGAATTAATTTTTCTAATTCTCTATCATTTCTATCATCAAACCAACTTAAAATAGGTAAACCATTATTTTTATTAAGAACAAAAGAAATAGGAGAATTATCAATAATAATAATATCTTTTAAATCTCTTCCTAATCTTTTTAAATCTTTAATAAAAGTAGAATTAATTAAAGTACAATGTTCTCTAAATAATCTAAAAGGACAAAAACCTTGTTTATCAATTATATCTAATAATGGATCTGCATATTTACTTAAACTTGCAGTAAAAATTACTATTTCATATTTTTTTGCCATTTTTTCTAAAAATTCTTTTACATAAGGTCTAACTAAAACATGTATATCATGTATTTCATTTTCTAATTCTATTTTAATAATAACATCAGAAGGAAAATTAAAGGGAATAAAATTTGAATGAACTAAAGTTTCATCTAAATCTAAAACTAATGTTTTTTTATTTGATATTTTTGGAGGTAAAAGTCCATTATTTATTTTCATACCTGAATTTATTAATCTATTTGGAGAATATGAATGTGATTTTATTTGTTTTTTTAAATTTGGAATTTGGTTCTTTTTAAATTGTATATTTTGAGTTTTTGAATTTATTATTATATTTTCATTTATATTATTATTGTTTGAAGTCTTCTCTTTTTGAATTTGAGTTATTAAACTTGGAATTGGATTTATATTTGTGGTTGTTATATTTTCTTTTTTTATTTTTATATTTGAAGGATTTGCACTTGAACCTCTTTTTTTTATATTTACATGAATACTTTTTGATGGAAAGTTATTGGAATGGTTTACATGAATTCTTCCTATTATTTCTGGCTTTTTTTTATTTTGGAAATTTGTTGATGTAAGGTTTAACATTTTTTTTTATTAAATTTTTAATTTTTTTTCAATTAAAATTTATTTAAGGTTTATTTGTTTAAAAAAATATTATTATAATTTTTTTTCATATAAAGAAAATATTTTTTTAAAATGAGAAATTTAAGGATTCTTTTCAATATTTTAAAGTAATAATCAATATATTATAATATAATATATTGTTTATGGTAATTTTCAAACAATAAATTTTGAATTCATCATCATTTATTATATTAACTATTTCCTATAGAAAAAAGAATGTTAAAGTTTAATATTTTTGAATATAAAATATATTAAAAAATAATATTATTTTACTTTTTTTAAAAATTAATTTTATAAATTTAAAAAAAAAAGATAATATTCAAAAAAATAATTAAATAAATTTAATATCAACATACAATATCCTCATTTCTATTATAATATTTCATAGCTTTTAATTCCAAAAATCCTCGTAAATTTTTATTATCTTCACACTCATAAACAATACTAATTCTAGCTTTATCAGGAATAAAAATAAAGTCATTAACAGTAATAGAAGAAATATCAATGTTAAAATTTTTTCTTTCGGAATTAATAATATAATGTTCTTCATTTTTAGTAATAATATTTTCTCCATTAACTAAAACATTAATAACAGCTTTTTTTCCTTTATTAAAAATACCAATAATAATATTATAAATTCCTCCTTTAGAAACCATAATAGACCCTTTATCTTTTTCCCATAAAAAATTATCACTAAAAGTATTTGAATATTGAATTTCAAAAGGAATTATTTTTCCACTTTTTAATTTTCCACTTTTCCAAATCCATCTTCCAAAAGAATTATCATTTAAATATAAATTATTTATTGAATTTTGTAATTCTAAAAATGGATTAAAGGTATTTAATGATACTTTTTCATTTAGTTTTTCATTTATTCTATTTACTATTTTATTTATTTCACCTATGTCACATTTTGGTTTTAATAAATCTACTATTTCATTTTTTGTATAATAATTTGATATTGTGTTTGAAATATTATCTATTATATTTTTATTTTTTATTTGATCATCATAATATTTTTCTTTATCTAATTTTTGTTGAATTAATAAATTTACTTTTCTTAATTCTGTATCTATTTCTTCAATTGATTTTTCTTTAAATTTACTTTGAATTAAATCTTCTAAATAATCAAATTTATCTTTTAAAAGAGGATTTAAATCAGCTAAGTTTAATTTTTCTTTTGATAAAGTATTTAATGTATTATTAAAATTATTTAAATTCTTTTGAGTATCATCTTCAAAAGATGTTAATTTATCATTTAAATTAGATTGAATATTTTTATATAATAATTCTAAATCTTTATAAGAAGTTTTTTCTTCTAATCCTGATTTGATTTTTTCTTTTATACTTTTTTCTATTAAATTTATATCTTCTTTATAATCTTTTATTTCTAATTTTGTTTTTAATATTTCATATAAATGACAAAATTTAGACTCATTTTCACTTTGAATAAAAGATATTTTATTTCCTATATCTTCTAAATTTCTTATATTTTCTTCTATATGAACAATATTATTTTTATTTTGACAATTTAAATTTTCTATTTCACAATTTAAACATTCAATTCTTTTATTTAAACAATTTGTTATATCATTTAATTTAATATTAAAATTTTCTTCATTTTCTTTAAAAAGTTTATCATTATTATTTTTTAAATCATTCATTTTTTCATTTATATCAAATTGAAATTGATTAAAATTTCCTAAAAATTCTTTTTTATCAATTTTTCCTTGTAATTTTTTCAATAATTCATCATAAGTAGCTTTTCCAATTTTATCATTTTCCATTTTTGAAATTACACAATTAATATTATTAAATTGATTTTTAATATTAGCAATTAATCTATCAATATCATCATCAATATCTGTAATTTTTTTATTATAATTTTCAACAAATTTTCTATATTGACATTCAATAAAATTATTAAAATCTTTACAATCAAGTTTATTACTAATATTTTCAATAATTGAATTAAAATTACATCTATCAATTTTATTTCCTAAACATAAATTTATTTGTTCAATTTCACTATAATTAACTTTAGAATTTAATAAATTTATTAATTCATTATATTCAGTTACATCAATTTTTTTTTTCATTTGAACATCAAAATCTACTTTATCACATTTTGTTCTTAAAATATTAATAACTTCATCTTTATCAGCTTTTGAAGTTAAAATATCATTTAAATCAGAAATATTTGCTTTTGAATTTAATATTTTATTTATTTTTTCTATATCATTCATTGTTGCATAACAATTTAATTTTCTATTAATATCTCTAACTAAATTATCTATTTGACAATTAAAATTATCTAAATTATTATTTGAACAATTACAATCATCAATTTTTCTATTTATAATTTGACATTCAAGATTACTTATTTTATTTGTTAAAAAATTTATATTATCATTAAGTGTACTTATTGTTAATTTTATTATATCAGGACAATTACACCAATTTTGATTATTTAATAAATTTTCAATTGAAGAATTATAATTTTGAAGTGAAGACATTTAAATATATAATTTATTTATATAAGAAAATAAAAATTTAAAAAAATAAAAAAAATTTGTTTAAAATGGATAATAAAAAGAAAAAAAATAATTTAAAAAAATCTCAAATCGAAGAAGCTAAATTTGCTTTTGATTTATTAGATATATCAAAAGATGGAACAATTTCAGTAACAGATATAAGAAAAATATTAATTGAAATTGGGCAAGAAGTAAATGATGAAAAAGAAATAATAAAAATGTTTGAAGATGAATTAGGAAAAAATTTTTCTTTTACACAAAAAGAAAAAGTTTATTTCTCTTTTGATGATTATTTACAATTAATGAATAAAAAATTTAAAGATGAAGATATTTTTAATGAATTAAATGAAGCTTTTAGAATTTTAGGAGGACAAGATAAATTAATTAGTGTTAAATCACTTATTGATAATTTAATTGAAAATGGAGAAACTCTTTCAAAAGAAGATTTAGAAAATTTATTATTAACTTTAGATGAAAAAAATGAATATATTAATTATGAAGAATTAATTAATACTTATTTTTCAACCAAATAAATATTTTTAAATAAAATAAAAATAATTAATAAATAATTAAATATAAATAAATTAAAAATAAAAAAAAAATAAAAAAAAAAAATTAAAAAAAAATTTAAAAATCAAAATTTAAAAATTAAAAAAAACCTCATTTAAAAAACTAAAAAAAAAAAAAAATGAATTCCTTTTCTTTAAAATCAAGTAGAGAAAATTTAAATAACATAGATAACATAGAAGACATAATAAAATGTTATATATGTTTAGAAAAAATAAAAGATCCATGTATGTGTCCATATTGTCAAAAATTAACATGTGAAAAATGTATTCAAAAATGGTTAGTAGAAAAAAAAAATATATGTCCAAATTGTAGAAATTCATTAAGATTTTCTCAAATAATTAAAGTATCTTTTATGGCAGAAGTTGCAAATTTTATTGATAAAATGAATTTAAATAAAAAAACAGAACAATTAGAAACTTGTCCTCAACATAAAATTAAATTTTTATATTATTGTATTGAATGTAAAATTCCTCTTTGTTCTGATTGTTATATGTTTGAAAATGAACATAAAAATCATAAAATTAAAAAAATTGATGATGTTTATCATGAACATTTTGAATTAATTAAAAATGAAAAAGAAGATTTAGATGATAAAAGCGCAAAATTAAATAAAAATTTAAAAGAAATTAGTGATAAAATTACAGAAATTGGAAATTATAGATATAAAAGAATGAAAGAATTAGATGATACTTTTAAAACTTTAAGTATTCAATTAAAAAATCAAAGCCAAGATTTAATTGATAAATTATTAAATTGGAAAAGTAATTTAGAAGATAAAATTAAAAATTTAGAAAATGATAGAGAAAAAATTTCTATTGAAATTAAAAATTCTACTAAAAGTGAATTAATAGATAAATCTAAATCTATAATTGAAAAAATGAAAAAATTAAAAGATAAATTAAATGAAGATAAAGAAATTAATAAAAACTTTAATTTAAATTTATCTTCTGAAATTCCTAATTCAATAATTCCAACTTATGAAACAGCAATTTTTCAAGTAGAAAATTTTGAAAAAATAAATAATTCAGAAGTTATTTATTCTCCAGAATTAAGAATAAATGGATTAAAATGGAGATTAAAATTATATCCAAAAGGAAATGCTTCTGCAAAAAATGAATATTTATCAATATTTTTAGAATTAATTGGAAAAGTTCCTGAAGTTTCAAAATATTTTTATATATTAGAATTATTAAATTTTAAAGGTAAAAAAAATTTTTATCAAGAATATTCTTCTAATTTTTCTAATGGTGAATGTTGGGGTTATAGTAAATTTTTTAAATTAAATCATTTAAAAAATGATGGTTTTATTGATAATCAAGGGAAAATTATTATTAAAATTCATATTAGACCTGAAAGTTTTTCTCAATTAAGTAGAGATTTAAAAAATTATATTGAAAGCTTAGAAAATCAAATTAATACTTTAAATAATAATGATGATAATTTAAGTGAAAGTGATGATTTAAGTTATAAATTAACTTATGATAAAAGTTTTAAAGATTTAAATTTAGCTAAAAATTTTTTAATTTCTGACGATGAAAATTCTGATATTAAAAGTGATTCTTTAGAAAAGAAAAAAAGTAAAGAAAAAGTAAAAAAAAATAAATTTAGAAAATTAACTCTTTCTATTGAAAATAATGGTAATAATGAATTATTTAATTCTCCAGTTGAAAATATTTTATTTTCAGTAAGAGATAAAAAACAAAATAAAATATTTACTACAATTAATAATAATAATACAAATTCTAATAATAATAAAAAAATAATTACTGATAATAATTCTATTAAAAAAAAAATTGAATTCTCTGCAAATAAATTTAATAATAATAATCCAAGTGAAAAAGAAATTAAGAAAAAAATAAGTAAATTTCAAATTGAAATGTCTTTAGATTCTGAAGAAGAAGATGTTAAACAAATTGAAGAATTACAAGATGCAAATTCTATAATTTTAAAACAAAAAGATAATCAATCTATGATAAGTGAAGATTCAATTGGTTATTTAATGGATTCTTTAAAGGAAATTGAAAATAAAAAAGATAATTCCACTAAAAATATTAATAATATTAATTTTAGGAATAATAATTTTGATTTTAATAATTATTTGTTAAATGATAATAAAAGAGAAATGAAATCTAATAATAATAATAATAATATTCATTTTGGAAGATTTTATAATTTAGGTTTAAATTCAATGAGTAATTCTAATATTAATAGTGTAAAAAATGGAAATAAATATATTTATGGTAGTCAATATGAAAATTATAAACAAAAATATAATATTAAATAATATTTTGAAGACTTATAAAATGAATAAATAAAAATTATCTATTAATTCAATAAAAAATTATAAATTATAAATAATTCAACTATAAAAATTTATTTTCAATAATTAAGTTTAATTTATTTTTTAAATAAACATGAACAATGAAAATTATTATTTTTATATAATTGTAGGAATTGTATATCTATATAAATTTTATTTAATTCTTCTTGAAATTGTTTTTCAAAATCTTCATCACTTTCATTTCTTACTATACAATAAAAAACACAATTAATTTCTTTTTTATTGAAATCAGTTATTTTTATTTTTCTTAAACCAATCCATTCAAATGGAATATCATTATCATTTTCTTTTTCATTTTCAATTCCAAAACTTATAATTTTTGTTCTATTTTTAATATAAGTATAAAAATGTTTTAAATCAAAATTTAAAAAAACAGAAATTAATTTTTCTTCTTCATTTAATTTTTCTGTTTCATAAGAAATTTTTACATTTTTTTCAATAATATGTCTTAAACTATCAGGTGAATAACCATGTAAATTATCGAAATTTGTTATAGGATGAATATATAATAAATTCCTTTTTTTATTTTCATTATCATTAAAATAAAATTTAAATAAGAAATAATTCTTTTCTAATGTTTTTAAAAAATTATTCATTAATTTTTTATTATATTCTTCTTCAAATTTATAATTGTCAAATAGTTTAATTTCGTTTTTTTTTTTATTATTTTGTTTATTTTGATACATTTCAATTTCATTTAAATAATAATTTTGATGAAAATTAATTTCTTCTTTAATAATTTCAAAATTATTAGGGACAATAACATTATTTTTTTCTTTAAAAAATTCTTCATTAATATTATTATCACCAATTGAAGCAACTTTAATTACAATTTTCCTTTGAATTATATTTTCTTGTTTTCCTAAATAATTATCAAAAACGTAAATATCATATAAACTAAGTATATTTAATTTTAAAATATATTTTTTAACTTCAATATCTTCTTTTCTTTCTTCAAATTTTATAATAATATTTAAAAATTTAATTCCTGATTCTAAAGAAATAATTGGTACATAAATTATATTTTCTTCTCTTAAATTAGGATTATCATTATAAAAAATTTTAGGGAAAAAAAGTTTTTTTTCATCAGATTCAAAGAAAATAGAAAATTTCCTAATTTCATATTTAGAATTATTTATAATTTTAATTGGAAAATAAAAAAATTCATATTGATAAAAAGAAATAGTTTCTTCTTCATTTCCTATTAAAATATTAATATTGTTATCATAATCTAAAACATCAAAACAATAATTAATTCTTTTATCATTATTATTAACACAATTATATTCAATAAGTTTTTTTCTTTTTTTTTTTTTGTTGTTTTCATTAATAATTGGAATATTTTTATCTAATTGATTATATAAATTAGTTTTAATTCTATAATCAAATATATTTTTTATTGTATGAACTCCAGCTCTAACATAAGAAATTCCAATAATTGAAACTTGACCTTTTCCAATAAATTTAACTGGAATTTCTACTTGATCTTTTGATAATCCTTTAATTGATAAATTAACTTTTTCACATTCTACTAAATTTTCATTATCAAAAATAAAACAAATTTTTTCATAAATATCATCTATTGGAAAAGGATTTGAAAAATTAAATTTTATTATTATTGTTTCATTTATATATATTTCTATTTTTTTCCTAATGTAATAATTAAAAGTTTGTTCTTCATTTATAATTTTATCTATATATTTTAAGTTCAATAAATCATTATTTGATAATAAAGAATAACCTACTTTTAATTTTGGTTTATTATATTTTTTAAAATTTTCATAAAAACTTATTTTATGTTTTTTTTTAACAATATTTTCTTCTCTTTTTGTAATAACTAAAATTGAAGATTTATCAAAATTAATAATATCTGAATTATCAAGAAATTCAATATTTAAAATCATTTTTGTCATAGGAGATAACAATTCTAAATATTCATCATTATTTTTTATTTTTTCTTCATCACTTAATTTTAAACTTTCTGGAATTTTATATAATTTAAGTAAAATCAAATAATAATCTATAACTCCCTTTTCAAATCCAGCTATATAACAAGATTCAATTAAATTTGAAGCTAAAACTTTTTTAATCAAAAAAAAACTATATTTCATATTATCATTAAAATTATCTTTTAATTTTAAAAGATCTGAAAATAAACCTAAAAAATTTAGAAAATATTTATGAATAATTCTTTTATATGAATTCTTAATTATCTTTAAGTATTTTATACTCAAAATTGAATCTCTGACAAAATGTCTTATTTGAGGTTTTTCAAAAAATAAATAATAATAACAATATTTTTCCACAATTAAATAATAAAGAAAATTATAATCAAAATTTAAAAAATCGAATTTATAATTATTCATAAATTTATCAAAAGGAAAAATTTCATTAGAAAAACTTTCTTCAAGCATTTTTAAATATATTAATAAAGCTCTTATTGTCTCAATATGAACATATGAATTGGAAAGTTTTTGGATTTTGTTTTTATAAAATTTAATAATTTTCTCCTTCTTTTTATATTTTTTGTTTCCTTTAATAATAAATTTCATTATAGTTTTTAACTGTAATAATTGTGCTTCATTTTTTAGATATTGTCCATCTTTAATTGAATTATATAATTTTTTTATATAATGATATGATTCTTTATAAAGTCTTAAATAAAAATATATTAACCCTAAAGTTAATTGAGCTTTTTGAGAATCTTTAAATTTATATAAATCAAAAAAAGGAGATTTCTCAATTGATATTTTATTAAAAAAATCAAAAATTTTTTTTTTATTTTTTGTTTCTAAAGAAGAGATTTTTTTTAATAATTGTTTTTTGAAATGATTTCGAAAAAATGAATTTAATTCCATTTTTATTTGATTTATTTCTTCATTAGTTAGAAATTGTCCTAATATTGTTTTTTTATCTCCACTATAAAATTCAATTCTATGAAAATATTTCGAAAAAAATTCATAATTATTATTTTCTGAATTTTGATTTCCATTAATATCAAAACAATATACTTCACATTGAAATAAATTTTTCAAATTATTTTTTTTATTTTGAATTTTTTCACTATTTGTTTCATACTTATTTTTATCACTTTTATCATTTAATATAATAATTAATTCACACATTTCAATATCATAAAACTCAGTTAATAACTTTGGAAAATTTTTTTTAATTTCTTTAATAGAATTATTACTTTCATTTATTTCAATGAAATAAACAAAAATTAAAGGTTGTTTAAAAATTTCATTTTCCTTTAAATAACAATATTCAAAAATTATTTTTTCAAATTCATTAAAATAATTACTAGAATAATTTACTGTATTTTCAGTGAAAGATTGAACATTATTTTTATTTAAAGATAAAGAATCATTAATAAAATTTGGAATATTTTTTTCATAACATAAACAATTATCAAAATAAAAGGAAATATCATTTTCATTTTTATTAAATTCTTTATCGTCAAAAAAATCAAATCTATATTGATTAATATTATAATTATTATCTTTTATTTTTATATCGAAATTTATAGAATCTCCAAAAGGTCTCATAAATTGACTAGGAGTTAAATTATTTTTTTCTATTATTTGACGAGCTGAATCAGTTGAAAAAACAATTCCACAAGGTAAAAACATTTTTTCAATCCAAGATTTAAAATAATCATTTTTTTGACTTAAAATTGAAGAATTATTTGTAAAAAATGACATTATAATTTTTTTTTAAATTTTTATTCATTAATAAATTATTTTTTATTATTATTTTTTTATTATTATTTTTAAAAAATAAAATGTATGAAGATGATATTGAATTAACTGATTCTTTAATTAAAAAAGAAACAAATATAAATAACTTTGTTAAAAAAGAAGAAAAACAATTAGCAAATAACCAAATACGTGAATTTATGAAAAGTTCTTTAAAAAAAGAAGAAAAAAAATTAAAAAAAATAGAAGATCAAACTTTTTCTGGAAGTATCAAAATTATTTATTATATTAAAGATTATTTTTTTTCTTTCTTTCTTTTAATTATACCATGTCCTAATTTTTGTTTTTTACATATTCCTTATTATGGTTTTGGTATATTATCTTTATTTTTTTTATTAGGAAATTCTATAAAAACAAGAAAATGGAAATTTTGTATTGAAATATTTGTTTTAATTTATTCTTTATTTTCAGCAATTTTTAAAACAACATGTTTATTTTTTAAAATTTTTAATGATACATTAACAATTAAAATTGGAGTTTCAATTATTAAAAATAAAAATGAAATATTTTATTATTTTACTACTTATGTTCCAGATGGTGTAATTATAATTCTTTCAATTTTCTCAATTATTATTACCTCTATTTCTAAAAAATATTCTGTTGTTAAACAACAAAAAACATATAAAAATCAATATTATAATATTTGTCATTTTTTTCTTATGATTGATTTTTTGTTTATTTTATTTTTATGTTGTTTTAATATATCTTTTATAAGTTTCATTTATTTTGTTTTAATAAACATGAATATTTTATTTTATTGTTTGAAAATCAATAGAAGTGTTAATATTAAATTGTTAAATTTCTTTGCAATTGTTATTTTTATTTTATTAGTTTTGATAAATATTCTAACTGTAATTTATAATATTTATGGTATTTATCCAGAAAAAAATACAACTAAATTTAATTTTTTTCAAGAAATAGGAATTCAAAATTTAAATTTAGATTTTTCTTTAGATAGTATTCTTTTATGGACAGGATATGTTATATCAAATATTTGTATAATTTTATTAATTACAACAGATAAAATGATAAACTTAAATATTGAAAATGAAGAAATGCAAATAATAATAGTAGATGAAAATAATAAAAATAAAAAAATAAATAAATTCAAAAAAATAAAAGAAATATTCTTAAACATTAGGAATTATTTATCAAGTCCAAATTTTGTTCTTCATTTTACAAGATTAGGAATAATTGCTTGGATTTATTTTTTTAGAAATTATGCATCATTTTTTTTATTTATTTGGTTATCTTTTACCTTTTTATTTATTAATGTTTCAAAAAATTTATTTTTCACTAAATTTATTGCTATTCCTTCAATATATTATACAATTATAATGGTTCATTATGCGAATATTCCTAATTTATATAATTTACCTTCTAATGAAAAAGAAAAAATTAAAAAAGAACATTTTGGTATAATTAAATTTAAAGATGAAGAAAAATATAAATATCCTTGTTTATTTTTTATTCTTATTCTTATGTATTTTTTTCTTTATTCTTTAATTAGAAATGAAAATAATAAAGCCAAAGACATTAATTATAGTGAACTAAGTTCAAATTCAAGAAGAAAAAATGAAAATAATGAAAATACTTTTTTTTTTAAAAAGATTTTATTAAAATTTCTTTTTTCAAATATTGATAAATTAACTCTTGTTTCAATGTATATTGTTGCAAATCAATTTGTTAATTTTTCTCATGTTATTTTAGTTTTTATTTTTCTTTTTCAATTATTATCCCCAAAAAAATTTGAAGATTGTTGTTTAATTATAATAATATTAATTGAATTTATTTTTGGAGCTGAATATATAATTGATTTAGCAAAAGTATTTTTTACATTTGATATAAAAAAAATAGAATTATATGTTGCTTATAATGATATTGAAATAATATTATTTTTAGGAATTTATTGTTTATATATTCAATATCAATTTATTAATTCAGAAATTTATTATAAATTATCTCAAGAAGAAGAAAAAAGTCAAAAATATGTAAAATCTTTTAAAAAAAAAAGATCTTTTTTAAAAAAAATTTTTCATGTAGTTAAAGATATTATTTTAGAATTATATATTTGGGTTATTATAATTCTTTGTTTTATTTTATTATGTGCTTTTGAAATTAGTATTTTATTTTTCATAAAACTAATAATTTATTTAATTATTTTATATGATTTTTTAACTTCCATTCAAGAAAAAAAAAGTTTAAATAAATTTGCAAATTTAATTTTTTTAATTTACTGTGCAATAAACACTTTAATTGTTTATTTATTTCAATTTTCTCAAATAGAAACATGTAAAAATTTCTTTGAACCATTTTATAAAAAATTTTTTGGAGAAGATATGACAAAGAAATTAATTCATATAGGATTAACACATTATACAAATAATTTACCTATAAAATTTTTACCACATTTTGGTTTAAATTTTCTTTCAATTTTATTTTTAAGAGAAACAAAAAGAATAATAAATTTCAATGAAAAAAATAAATTGAAAAGAACAAAATTAATAGATAGTGAAAGATTAATTGAACAAAAAGAAAAAAAAGAAATAAAAAATGAAGAAGAAATAATAAAAGGAAAAGAATTAATTCAAAAATCGAAAATTGAAAAAATAGATAGAACAATATCAAATATTGAATCAGATATATTTTACACTATTTTACTATATTATACATTCAAAATAATAACATTATTGACAAAATTTTATTTTCTCTTTTTATTTTTAACTGTATGTTTAATATTAACAAATTATGATATTTCATTTGCAATGACAATTTATATAAGTATATTTGGAATATCATTTTTATGTTTATTTAGAAAAAATATAAATCAATTAAGAAAATTTATATTAAAACAATCTTTTTTCCTTTCAAAATTAATAAGATATTCTCAAATTGAAATACCAAATCATATAGAATCAAATAAATATTATAGAGCATTAATAATAAAAATTTTATTGATATTTAGTGAAATATATATTTTATTAGTTTATGCTTATGGAACTTTTTTTATGATTCAACATAATTGTGATGGAGAAGGAAAAGATTGTATATTAAAAACTACAAAAATAATTGAAAAAGAAAATGAAGAAATTCTAAGTGCAGTTTCTTATTTAATTGGTTTTTATATTAATATTAATAAATCAACTATTTTAACAACTATAAAATTTCATTTATTTCTTTCAGCTTTAATTTCTTTTGATGTTTATATTCAAAGATTACAAAATTATTCAATTGAGAAATCAAATGAAATGAAAATTAATAGGAAACAATTAGAAAAAGAGAAAAAAGAAATGCTCCATAATTTAAAACCAAAAAACAAAAATATTGTTAGTGGAATAACAAATGAAATAAATAATGAAAAAGAAAAATTAGATGATGAAGAAAATGAAGATGAATTATCTTTATTTAGTCAAAAATTAAGAAAATCATCACTTATTAGAGATAATTTATTAAATAATAATAAAGAAGTAGGTTTTCAACTATTAAAAGAAAAATTTAGAAAAATTTTTACTAGAGCAGCTGAAAGTAAATTAAAACTAAAATCTTCAAATAATACTTATACAATAATTAAAGGTTTAAAAACTATAATTGAAGAATTAATTATATTACTTTTATTATGTACATCATTAACAAAAGCAAATATATTTTCTTATATGTATATGATAATTTCAATTATTTTTATATTTAAAAAAAAAACAATATATCAATATTTTATTTTAATGAATTTTTTAGTTTGTTTAATAATAATTCAAAGTATACTTTTTGTTACAAATATGACAAAAATTACAGATCCAAAACCAGATGAAGAAATATTAAAATATATTGAAACTTATTTATATTGTCCTTGGTTTAAAAATTTATTTGAAAAATTAAAAACTTTATTTCAAAAATATTTTAAAGATGAAAAATATGAAAAATATATGATTCTTGAATATTGGGCTTTTCTTTTTGGAATTGGAATTGATAAAACACAAATTTATTCTGTTTGGTTAGAATTTATTTTAATTGTTGTAATTTATATTTATTTAGATTTATTTTCTTATAGTATTTATCAAAATGTAGTTTCTACTGGTCAAAGAAAAGATGAAATTGATAAAATTAATTATTATAATTTAAGCCAAAAGGAAAAAATTATAAATGTTATTAAAGAAATGGATGAAGATGATTATGATAATTACCATGAATTTATGAAAAATACTTTTGATATTAATTTAGGAAATGGATTTGATAATTTTAAGAAAAAATTTGTTTTTAAAGAAAATGATAAAAGTGAAAATGAAGAAGAAAAAAAAGAAGTTAATGAAATTCAAAATGAAATTTTAATTGAAAATGAAGAAGAAAAAAAAGAAGAATATAAAAAAAATAATGAAGATAAAAAAAATATTATAGAAAATATGCCTGAAAATGATTTTGAAGAAATTGATACAAGTTTAAAAAATAAAGAAGATAATAACAAAGCAATTTATTTAAGTAATATAATAGAACAAAAAAGTTCTTCAAAAAGTGAATTATTAGAAAAGGAAAAAAATATTTTAAAACCAGAAAAATTTGATTGTTTTAAAAAAACAAGAACAATATTATATTTTTCATTCCATAATATTATTATAGTTATAATAATATTATTATCAATGATGGTAAGTGGATTAATTTCAGCAACTTATTTTATTTTTTCTTTAATGTTTTTAATGGAATCTTCAAATTTAATTTTAGGAACATATTTTTCATATCCAAAAAAAATAAAAAAAACAATAAGAATATTAATATTATGTGATATTTTCATTCAATTATTTATTCAAAATCCAATAAGTGGAGAATTAAGAAAAAATGAACAATTTAGAAAAATAGAAAAAATAATAGGTTTAAGTAGAATTCTTATATATGAAAAGAATGAAGATAATATAAATAATATATCAATTGATAAAGAAGGATTAATATTAATATGTGCAAAAGTTATAACATTATTTTTAATAAATTTACAAGTTTTAATATTTACATCCCAAGATTTTCAAGAATTTTATTTATCATATTTAATAACAAAAAAAGATAGAATAAAAAGAACTCAAATGATGAATGTATATATATTTAATAATAAAAGAATAGAAAAAATGAATGAAAATATTAAAAGAAGAATAACAATGGAAAAATCAATGGATTCATTAGAAAAAACTTTAGAAGAATGGAATCAAAAATTAACTCATATTAATGATGAAAAACCAATAAATTTATTAGATTCTAAAAAAAAAGAAGATGATAATATTAGTGTTATGACTGGAGGAAGTTTAATTATTGAAGAAAATATTGTAAGAGAAGAAATTAAAAATTATATTTTAAGTGGATTTTTAGTTAAAATATTATTATTTTTACATAAACATTCTTCAAGTTATAGTTCTATTGAAAAAGATAAAAGAATTTATTATGAAAAAGATATGATTCAAGGAAAAACATTTAGTAAATTATATTTAGAAGAATTAATTGATAAAGAATTAAATAGTATTGATTTGAGTTGTTATAAAAAAAAAGAAATTAAATATATAAAAATGATTTTAAGTGGAGAAAAAAAAAGAAAAGATGAAGAAAAGGAAAAGGAAAAAGAAAATGAAATAGAAAATTTAGAAGAAGAAGAAAAAGAAGTTAATTTAGAAAAAATAATAGATAAATTTGATGAAGATTATGAAATAGATAATAAAAAGAAAAATAATAAAAAGAAACAAAATAAAAAGAAAAAATATAAAAAAATAAAAGAAGAAAAACTAGATAAAAAAAAAAATAAAAAAAAAGATAAAAAAGAAATAAAAATAGATTTTTCTTTAGGAAAATTTAAAAGAATAGATGATTTAAGAGAAGGAGAAATATTTAAAAAATATTTAAAAAAAACAACATTATTAAAAGCAATATTAAAAAATTTAATGCATTTCTTCTCATTACATTTTCATTATTTATGTTATTTAATGATGGTAATAAATCATATGATTTCATCATCTTTTTTAACTTTAATTTATCCAATTTCAGTTTTTTGTTTTGCTCTTCCTCAATATCCAAGACCTTCAAAAAATTTTTGGAATTTTTGTTTATATATTTCAGTTTTTATTATTGTAATTAAATTTATTATTCAACTTGATATTAGCTTAGAAAATATTTTAAATAATTTATCTCAATATAGAATTGGATTAAGAAAATTTGAATCTACTTTTTCAAAAAATTTTTTCAATTATATTATTTGTGATGCTTTAGTTATTATATTTATTTCTATTGAAATTTATATTTTAATTATTCAAGGTTTGTGGTTAGAAATTGAACAAGATATTGAAAATATTTATGAAGCTAATGAAAGAGTTATTAAAACTAAAGATCTTAATTTTAAAAATGATAAAGAAATTATTGAATTTAATAAAAAATATATTTATAGAAAAAATTATCATCCTGATTTAACTACTTCAAATGGTATTTTTATTGAAAAAAATAAAGATGATAAAATTATAGAAGAAATAAATGAAGAAGAAGAAATAGAAGAAGAAAATGAAGAAATTGAAGAAGAAGAAAATGAAAAAGAAGAAGAAAATAATATATTAGAAAATGAAGAAAAAAATCAAATAAAAAATGAAGAAAAAAGAAATTCTTTTAAAAGAAATTTATTTCCAACAATTAGAAATGAAAAACCAGGACATGATTATTATGTATTTTATACTTCAATATATTTATTAATTATTGTTTTTGTTATTCTTTTTTATACAAGAATGGAACAAGATAGAACTTTTGGTGGAGTTATGGAACAAAATAATCAAGTTAGTGGATATATGGTTATTGTTCTTTTATTTCATGTTTTCATTTTAATTTGTGATAGAATAATATATATTAGACAAAATAGAAATAATCTAAAATATAAATATGCTATTTATAATAAAGAAACTGATAAAGCTATTTCACAAAATGAATATGAAAATATTAAAAAGGAAATTATTAATAAATATAATGATAATACTGAAATCAAAAAAAACTTTAAGATACCTTTAAATTATATTGAAACATTACAAAAGAAATATAAAATTATAATGATTCAACATGAAGAATTTAATGAACCTCTTTTTTGTAAATATATATTACAAATAATAATAACAATATGTTCACATTTATTAATATTTGTTTATTTTCCTTTTAAAGGTACATATAACATAACTGGAAATTATTTTTGTACAAAAAATTTATTAAATTCAACATTATTAAATATAAATAATGAAAAGTCAAACAAAGAATTAGAAAATACATTACAATGTAATGAATTCTTAGGAAATAAATATATGATAATATATTATATACTTTATATAATATATCTTTTTTTTTCATGTCTTCAAATTCAAAAAGGTTTATTAGACAAGAAAAAAAAATCAATTTTAAAATCAGGAGATTCATCAATAAATTCAGGAATATATAATGGATATAAAAATATTCCATTTTTATATGAAATTAAACTTGCAATTGATTGGACTTTTACTTCAACTTCTTTAGATTTTTTTCAATGGGCAAAATTTGAAAGTGTATATGATACAATATATTTAACAATGTGTTCAATGAATTTTTTCAAAACAAAACCAGTAGGTTTAAAAGTTAAAAAATTCCAAAAAATAACATTAGGAGGAACAATATGGGTTTCATTAATAATATTATTAATATTACCATTATTAATATTTAGTAATTTAAATCCAATAAATGAATTAAATAATGTTACAGGAGCAAAACATTCATTAAAAATATCATTTATAAAAAATAATGTATATAATAATTATACTTTATTTGAAAATTCTCATGTAGAAGGAATTGAAAATATGTTTGATGAAAAAGATAACCCAAAATCTCAATGGAATGACTTTAAATATAATATTTCATATATGAGAAATTATCAACATAATCAAATTCAAATAATTTATTTAAGTAATACAAGTGATCATGTTTGGGATATTGCAAATCCACATATTGAATCTATAATAGATAGATTAACTAATTATAAAGAAAATGATTTAATTGAATTATATTATGAATATACTTTTCAAAGACCTAAACCTACAGAAAATAAAGAAAGTTCAAAACATATTGAATATATATTATTTAAAAAAAATATTACTGATAAAAATGTAACTATTTATTCATTATTACAATCTATTAAATATTGTAATTTTTCTGAAATTCTTTTAGATAAATTTTATTTTCCTCATATAAGATTATCTTCAACTTCTCAAAAATTAATAAATATAAGTAAAGAAGAAGATAAAATAGATATAATATTATCATTTAATAATTGTAAAAATTTAAATGAATCAATAAATGAGGGATTTAATATAAGTTATACAGAAAGTTATTTTCAATTATATAAAAATGAAAAATATAAAAATAAAACAAATCATTCTGGAATAGAATTTCATACTTTTAGTGATCAAATTTCTTCTGTTTCAAGTTCTTATTCTGTTATAACATTTTATGTTTCTTTTGTTTTATTAGCTGGAAGTTATGTAAGAGGATTTTTAAGAGGAGCTCCTGAAAAAATTATGTTAACTGAAATGCCTGAACCTCAACAATTAATTAATTTATGTGAAGGTATTAAAACTGCAAGATTTAGTTTTGATTTAAAAAAAGAAGAACATTTATATTATGTTTTAATTGAATTAATGAGATCTCCTGATTATTTAAAATTATTAACTAAATCTAGTTTACAACAATTTAAAGAAAGAAAAGAAAATTTAAAAAATTAGAAAGAGGAGTAATTTTTGATAGTTTTTTTTTATTTTGTTTATTTTTGTTTATTTTTTTTTTATTTATTATTAGAAGAATAAATTAATTAAATTATGATTTTTTTTGTTATTTTTTTTTTTGAAAATTAAAAGAATTTTCTTTAAATATTCATTTTTTTCTCAAATAATTTTTCTCCTTCATAAATTTAAAATATTTTTATTTTGTTTTTATTGTTTTATGAATCAGTTTTTTTTCATAAATTATTGTGAATGAATTTAATAAAATAATAATTTCAAATTTTTCCTTTACTTAATTTTATTACTATTGATAATTGAGTTTATACAAAAATCTTTTATTTGTTAAACCATTATTAATTAAATCATCATTCATTTTTATAAATGAAAATTAAGAAATAGTTTTAAATTTTATTTAAAAAATTTTAAATAATACTCAAATTTAGATTTTAAGTAATAATTGACTTTCCTAAAAAAATGTGATTTTTTTTTATTATAAAATTATTTACCAGATTGTATTATTCTACTAAAATTTGAAAAAGAAGTATAAGAAATGTTTTTTAAGATATTCAAAAATTAATGACAATCTTTCATTTTTTTATATTTTTCTTCATATATCTCTATTTTCTCATATTTATTTTGTTTTAACCATTCTAAAATTTCATCAGCTTTAATTTTTTGATTATCACTTCCAATTTCTTTATATTTTGAACAAATTTCTTTAAGTGCATTTTTAATTTTGATTTTTTTTTGGTCTAATTCATTATTAGAAAAAGATTGATTAATTCTATTTTTAATTTCTTCTTCTGAAATTGAAGATGTTGAAATATTTAAATTTGAATTATATCCTCCAAAATTATCTTTTGCATCGACACTTAATGTTCCATTAATATCTATTGAAAAAGTAATTTCTATTTTTACTTCTCCTTTTTTTTTTGGAGGAACTTTTAGAATTAAATTACCTAAGAAAATATTATCTTTTACAAAAATTCCTTCTCCTTGAAATACTTTTAGTACAATTTTTTTTTGATTATCTTTAACTGTTTTATATTTTATTGTTTTTTCACATGGAATTGTAGTATTTCTCTTAATTAATATATCCATTGTTCCATCACTTAATCCAACTCCTAAAGATAAAGGGGTAACATCTAATAATACTAATCTTTCTAATCCTTTATCTTCAATATTATTTGCTATTGCTGCTTGAATTGCTGCTCCCATTGCAACTGCTTCATCAGGGTTAATACTTTTATTTAATTCTTTATTAAAAAATTCTTTTAAAATTTCTTGAACTTTAGGTATTCTTGTTGATCCTCCTATAAGAACTATATCATTTATTCTTTCTTTTGTTAAATTTGCATCTTCCAATGCTTCTTTTACTATTGGAATTAATTTATCAAAATGCTTTTTACACATTTCTTCAAATTCAGGACGTGATACTGTAATATTAAAATCTTCTCCTTCTGCTAAGGAATCAATATCTATTGATGTTTCTTGTGATGATGATAAATTTCTTTTAGCAGTTTCACAAGCTATTTTTAAACGACTTTTTGCTTTTATATTATTATTAAGATCAATATCACTTTTTTCTTTAAATTCTTTAATACAATATTCCATTAATTCATTATCAAAATCTTGTCCTCCTAAATGCATATCACCTTTTGTAGCTCTTACTTCTAATAAACTATTATCCAAAGAAAGAATAGTAACATCAAAAGTTCCTCCTCCTAAATCAAATACTAAAATATTTTTTTCAACAGAATTATTATTTAATCCATAAGCAATTGCAGCTGCTGTTGGTTCATTTATTGTTCTTATTACATTTAATCCTGCTAATTTTCCTGCTAATTGAGTTGCTTTTCTTTGAAGATCATCAAAATATGCTGGAACTGTTATTATTGCATCATTAACTTCACGTCCTATATAATCTTTTGCTATTTGTTTCATTTTTGTTAAAACACATGCTGATATTTCTTCTGGTAAAAATGTTTGTTTTTGACCTTTAAATTCTACTTGAATTTTTGGATTTTTTGTTTGGGAATCTTCAATAACTTCAAATGGCCATAATTTCTTATCATTTTGAACTATTTGTTCAGCATATTTTCTTCCTATTAATCTTTTAGCATCATATACTGTGTTTTTATAATTTTTAACTATTTGATTTTTTGCTGCTTCACCTACTAATCTTTCTTTATTTGTAAATGATACTATTGATGGTGTTGTTCTATTTCCATTCTCATTTGGTATTACTTCTACTCCTTTTCCATTTTTCCATACTGCTACACATGAATATGTTGTTCCTAAATCTATTCCTATTGAAAGTTCATTATCAGACATTTTTTCTATATTATATATATAAATATTCAAATTGTTTTTAATTTCAAAAACAATCTTTTATTAAAAAAAAAGGGATTTGAATTGTTCAAGGATTTATTGTTTTAAATTTAACTAAAAAAACATATATTAATATAAAAAATTTATATTTTTCAACTTAATTTATATAGGAAATTCGTCATATTTAATAGATAAATAGGATTTCATAAAAATTATGAAAGAATATAGATTTTTAATATTATTAAAAAAAAATAAAAAATAAAAAAAGATAATAAAGCTGAAAATTATTTTTATATTAAATCTTACAAAGATAAAAGAAAAATGAATCTTTATAATATTATATTTATAAATTGTATTGAAATAATTATATTATTTAAATGAATATTAATTAAAATAATGTCTTCTTCATTCAAATATAATTATTAACTTTTATATCAATGGCTTTATTCGAAAAAGGGAGGTTATTATTTTTTCAATATTTATTTTATTATTTAAATTTATAAAACTTAATTTCAGTCTTACTTAAAAATTCTTAAAATAATAAAAATATATGGGAAATGGAATCTGTTGTTCGAATCAATATGCAATTTTAAATACTTTAAATTCAGTAAATAATCCAAAAGCTCCTATAATAAGTCATTCAAGTATAAGTAAAAGTAGCAAAAATTCAAATATAATAATACCATATGATGCATTTAATAATATATTTTTTTTAGAATCATATATAAAAAAAATTCAAAATTTTTACAGAGGATATAAAAAAAGAATAGAAATAAGAGCAAAATTAGCAGAAAATAAAAATATTATAGTTCAAATACCTTTAAATTTAAATTTAGCAAAAGTATCAACAACAGAAAAAATAACAAACTATGCAAATAAAAGTGAAAATATAAATGATTCCTATGTAAAAAGTGATAATTATTCAAGTAAAAGTTCAGAAAAGGAAAAAAATACATTTAATAAAAGTAAAACAATAATAAGTAATGAAGGTTCATTAATATCAAAAATAAATGTGGAAATAATATCAGAAAGAGATAATGATGAAATAAAAAGTGAAATGAGTAATTCAAATATAAGAAGTAGTTTATCTCCTCATACAACAAAATCTTTAAGATCAGTTCATTCTTTAGATTCTTTTTCTTCTGCTTTAGGAAATGCAGGAATTTTAACTTCTCCAACAAATAAAAGATTAAATTGTCCTAGAAATAGTTTATTTATTCAACCTCCAGAAGAAGAAAAAAATGAAGAAATATTTGGTCATTTTTTAATAAAAAACCATAAAATAAATTTAAAAAAAGTAAAAGATGGATTTACTATAATAAAATGGAAAGATGGTTCAATTTTAAAATCATATTTTAAACATAATGAAATAAATGGAATAGCTAAATTTTATGATAAAGAAAATGAAACAATATTTAATGGAATATATAAAAAGAATAATCCAGAAGGATATGGTTTATTATATATTCCAAATGGTAAAATAGAAGGAATTTGGGATAAAAATTATTTAAATAATTATGGAATAGAAATATGGAATGATCAAACTTATTATCAAGGACAATTTTTAAATAATAAAAAAAATGGTATTGGATTATATCGTTGGCCTGATGGAACAACTTATGAAGGAGAATGGGAAAATGATAAAATGAATGGTTATGGTATTTTTACTTATTATGATGATAGATTATATTCTGGAAAAGTTAATAATGGTTTAATGGATGGTGTTGGTATTTTTAAATGGAAAAGTGGAGAATTTTATTTTGGAGAATATGAAAAAAATGAAAAAAATGGTTTTGGAATTTATGTTTGGAATAAAAAACCTTTGAATGCTTTTTGTGGATTTTTTTTTAAAGGAAATAGAGATGGTGTTGGTATTAGAATTATTAATAAAAATATTAAATATGGTATTTGGAAAGATGGTAAAATTGATGAGTGGTTAAATGGAATTTGGCAATTTAAAAAATTTATGAAAAAAGAACAACATAAATTTGGGAAGTTTTTTAAAAAAGATTTTATTATTAATTATATCAAGAATTTAAATCTTGAAGAATGTTTTTATAATATTATTAAAGTCAAACTTTGATTTTTATGATCAAATTTATAATTTTTGTATAATATTATTCCAAATTTTTTCTATGATATCTTGGTATTATAATCGATTTTTTTATTGTATTGTTGTTTAGATAATTTGAAAGAAATTATTATAATTAATGATTTATTGGAATGTATTTTGTTATAATTAGTATTAATTTGAATTTGTAAATATCAAATTATAACAATTTTATTTTTATTAATTTTTTTTTTTTTTAAATGAGAGAAAATGATTCATCCATGAATAAATCAAGTCATGAAGAACATTCAGCATTTAATGCTTCTCTTTTATCAAAAAATTATTTATTAGCTAAAAGAAGTCAAAAAGAAAATCAATCAATAAGTTCATTAAATATTAAAAAATCAAAAAAAACAAAAAAAGTGAAAAGATATATTTATGGTTTTATGTTTTTTATTTTTTATATTATATTAAATATAATAGAATTATTAATAACTATTTTCTTTGATTATAATTATGAAAATGAACCTTTTTCAGAAATTTATATGAGATTATCATCATTATCAATTTTTATATTTTTTTCAATGTGTATTCCAAGATTTTCAAAAAGTAAATATTTTCAAGTTGTAAATATAATGAAATATTATATTCCTGACTGGAAAAAACAAAATCAAATTAGAAATAAATCTTCTTTATTTTATGTTTTTGAAGGAACAGAAGAAAAATTTAACAAATTAGTACATAAAATTTCTTATTCTTTAATGTGGATGATATATTTCTCTTTAGTTTTTGATATTTTTTCAATGAAATATTCAATTTCTTTTCAAAATAAAATTTATATGTCAAATTTATCTTTTCCATTATTTTCTGTTTTAATTATAATTATACTTAGAAAATATTTTTTACATACCTCAAGATTTACTTTATTAGCAAAATTTTCATCAATATCAATAATAATAGGAGTAATTTTTTTATTTTTTTTTCAATATGATATTTATTCTGAAAATTATGATAAAATATATAAACCTTATTTATATAGTGCAATAGGAGGAATTTTTTTTGGTTTTTATTCTACTTTTTTAAAATATTATTCTAACGTTTATGGAAATAATTTTAAGATTTCTGCAGTTTTAGGTTATATTGGAATTTTTACTTTAACTTCAATTCCATTTGTAATTTGTTTTTATACTTTATTAAAAGATGATGAAAATATTAAATTATTTAATTATGGACGAAATTTCAATGTTTGGTTAATTGTTTTTATTATTAATTTTTTTAAATTTTTATGTTCTATTCATTGTATTATTGGATTATCTCCTTTGGTTTTCTCAATGGGACTATTTTTTAATATTTTATTTAATTATTTCATACAAATGATTTTTGTAGGTTTTCCTACAATTAATCTTCTTTATTTTGTTTCTTTAATTTTTATTTCTTTAGGATTTTTAATAGGAATAGTTGATAAGTATTTAAAATCAAAATATACTAATAGAATTATTAACCAAATATAAAATGAATATAAATAATTTAAACTAAATATAAATTTATTTTAAGAATAGATATAATTTACATTTAAAAAAATTTTGACAAAATACCAAAAAAACCATAATTTAAATTTTAAATAAATAAAATTAAATTAAACATATAATATTACTCTAAAAGTTCCATTTCATTACATTCAAGAATTTCAAGATCTTCTTTTTCCATTTCTTTAGCAATTTTAACTAATTCTTCAACTTCTTTTTCATTATAATTATTATCAATATTAAAAGTAAAATTATTAATTTGATCTAAATCATTAATTTTAACTTTAATATTCATAACATCTTTACTTTGTAAAGTAAAAGTAACATCAGCTTTAACTTGTCCTTTTGGTTTAAGAGGTATATTTGAAATAATAAATTTACCTAAAAATTTATTTTCTTGTGCAACAATTCTTTCTCCTTGATACATTCTTAATATAATTTTATTTTGATTATCAATTCCAGTTTTAAAAGTTATTGTTTTTTCATAAGGTAATTTTGTATGTCTTTTTATTATAAAATCCATTTTTCCATTTCTTAATTCTAATCCTATTGATAATGGAATATAATTTTCTATATCATCAAATTTTACTTTTACTGAATTTTTTAATTTTTTTAATTGTTCTTCATAAATTTCTAAACTTTCATTTGGAAGTTCTTTTAACCATTTTAACATTTCTTTTGCTATTAATTTTTCTTCATTTGTTCCTTTATTTTCAACTTCATATAAATATCTTTCTAATTTATTTTTTATTCTTAAAATTTGATTTTCTTTTTCATTTTCTTCTTCAATTTCTTTTTCTTTTTCAATTAATTCATACATTAATTCATTATTAATAACATTATTATCAATATCAACTTTTAAAATATTATTATTATTATTATTATTATCATCTTCATTATAAATTTTAGCAGTAACTAATAAAAAATTATTAATATCTAATTCATAAGTAGTATCAATAATAACTTCTCCTTTTGGTTTTGGTGGTATATTAGAAATAATCCAATTACCTAAAAATGTATTTTCACTTGCTTTTTTTTTTTCTCCTTGAAATATTTTTAAAACTAATTTATCTTGATTATTTCTTATTGTTTTATATTTTTCACTTTTTTGACAAGGTATAATAGAATTTTTAGGAATTAAACATTTCATTTCTCCTTTTCTTATAGTTCCAATTGAAGATGAAGCTACATCAAAAAAATTTAATTTTTTTAAATTTTCATCTTCAATATTATCAATAATAGCCCCTTGAATTGCAGCTCCAATTGAAATTGATGTTTTTGGATCAATAATATTATTATTTATATCTCTATTAAAATATTCTTTTAATATTTGATTAATTTTTGGCATTTTAGAACAACCACCAATTAATATTATATCATTTATTTTCTCTTTTGTTAATTTTGCATCTTTAATAACATTATCAATAATAGGAATAATTTTATTAAATAAATCTTTACAAATTTCTTCAAAATCATTTCTTGTTATTGGGATATTTAAATCATAATTTTCAATTAAATTATCAACTTCAATAACAACTTTATTATTAAATGATAAATCATTTTTGGCTTTAATACATTGTTTTTTTAATCTTGAAAGAGCTTTAATATTATTAGATATATCAATATTATTTTTTTTCTTAAATTCTTCAATACAAAAATCAACTAATCTATTATCAAAATCAATTCCTCCTAAATGAGAATCACCATTAAAACTTTTTACAGCAATTAAATTATTTTCAAATAATATAATAGAAACTTCAAAATTTCCTCCTCCTAAATGGAAAAAAAGAACATTTTTATCATCATTATTATTTAAATTATTTCTATAAGCAAAAGCAGCTGCTGCTGTTTTATTTAATATTCTAATTATATTTAAACCTGCAATTTTTGCTGATTTTTGAATATCTTTTCTTTGAATTATATTAAAATATGCTGGACAAGTTATTATTGCATCTTCTATTATTTCATTATTTAAATAATTTTTTGTAATTTGTTTCATTTTATCAAACATACATGCTAATATTTCTTCTGGAAAAAGTTCTTCTTCTTTTTCTTTAAATAATATTTGAATTTTTGGTTTATTTGAATTTTCATCTTTTATTATTTTAAAAGGATAATATTTTTTATCTTTTTCAACTTCTGGGTCATCATATTTTTTTCCTATTAATCTTTTTATATCATATATTGTATTTGGGTAATTTATTATTAATTGATTAATTGCATTTTCTCCTATTATTCTTTCTGTTTTTGTATATGATATTATTGAAGGAGTTATTGGATTATTTTCTTCATTTAATATTATTTCTGCTTTTCCTTTATTCCATATTGCTACACTTGAATTTGATGTTCCAATATCTATCCCAATTATTTTTTTGTTTTTTTTCATTTTTTTATTTTTTAAAAAATTAGAACATTATTATTTTGTTTTTTATACAATATTTTTTTTTGTTTTAATATTTATTATATTTTATATTCTTATTGAAATAAAAGATTTTTTTGTATAATATAACTTTATTTTATATTTTTAAATTGTAAATTATTTATAAGTTATTAAATATTTTTAAATTATTAAAACAGATTAATTTAAAATAATATTATTTAAAATATAAAAATGTCAAATGATTCATTTCAAAATAAATTTAAAGATCAAATTCAATATATGGGAAAAGGAGGAATAACATCAATTCAATCAAATCAACCAATTCTTTCATATCCAAATTATTTTATGCCTCAAAACCCACAAAATATGAATTATCAAAATATGATGCCTCAAAATATAAATTATGGAAATCCAAATTTTTTTCCTCAACAACCACAATTTAATATGAATAATAATAATTTAAATGTTAATAATGAAAATAATGAAAAGTTTTCTGGTTGGGCAGAAATATATAATAATGACCAAAAAAATAAGAAAAATAATAAAAATAATTTATCAAAAAAAAATAATAGAATAAAAAGTGGAGGAGAAATGATTATGCAAGGAAATAATAATAATAATAATAATAATAATAAAAAAATAAATGAAAAACCTAAAAATAAAAAATTAATAAAATCAGTAACTCCTCCTCCTCAAAATAGTATAAATAATATGAATAATATGAATAATCCTTTTAATAATTATCAATTTAATCCAATGAATCCACAAATAATGATGAATAATCCAAATTTTAATCCTTATGCTCAATATCAACAATTAATGAATCCAATAAATAATAATTATAATCAAATTCCATTAAATAATAATTTCAATAATAATAATAATTTCAATCAAAATCAATTTAACAATAATTTCCAAAATAATAATAATAATATTTTTGGAAATAACTATAATCAAATTCAATTAAATAATCAAAATAAAAATAATAATATAAATGAAGAACAATCTAAAAATAATAATATATCAAATAGAAATAATAAAAGTTATCATTATGTAGAATATCAACCATATACATTAAAAGATTATAAAGAATTAACAAGATCAAAAATTGTAATGGGACCATTAGGAGCAAATATTGGAACAAAAGAATGGGAAGAAAAAAAAGCAAAAATGAAAAGAATGGAAACTTATTCTAATAGAATTAATCAAACTCATAAAGGAATAACAAAATTAAAGAAAGATTCTCCACAAGATGAAATTCAAAAAAATTTAAAATTAAAAATGGAAAATAGTCATAGATATAGAACTTATGAATATGGAAAATTAATTAGAAATGTTAGAGGAAATTTTGATACTAATTCTAAAATAAGTGCTATTACTGGAAATAATGATAATTATTATAAAGATTTAGGAATTATAAATGAAAATGAGGAATTTAGAATAAAAACTGGAGATATGAAAAATAATTTTAGTGTTAGGACTAATTCGAATTTTGATTATAATGATAATAATAATAATTTAAAACATTTGAATAAAAACAATGATAATAATAATATAAATACAATTAATATGAGTTATAAAAGTGAAATTCCTAATTATGGAAATAGTGATAATGTTAACTTTGGGAATAATAATTTTAACAATTTTGAAAATAATAATAATAATCTTAATAATAATAATGATAATAATAATAGTCCTAATTTACAAAGTTTAATTCAACAAAATGAAGATTATAAAGCAAAAATTGCTGATATTAAAAATTCTTTACTTTAAATAATATATAGTTTTAGTTTCAAAATAATATATATATTAAAATTAATTTTTAAAAATATTTTCTTAAAAATCTATATAAATCCAAAAAATAAAAAAGTATTAATTTTATTTTACAAAATAAATATTTTGAAAAAAAATTTATAAATAAATCAAAAAAAAAATAAGAAAACTCACATTAACAGGAAATAGAATATCAAACAAAACAATAAATTAAATAAATTTCATAATAAAACAAAGGAATAAAAAAATCTTAAACAGATTTAATTGAATTCGATAGTAATATAAAATTTTTTTCCTGAAATTTTATCTGGAAGAAGAGAAAGTCAATTGATGAATTTATTGTTCAAAAAGGATTTATTACTCAATAATATTTCAAAGATTTTAAAAATGTAAAACTCAAATAGAAAAAATTTCATTATATAAGATAAATTATTTATTATTGAAATAAAGATAATTGAAATGAAAAAAGATTTTATTTTCTTTTAATTGTTTAATTCCTAAAAAAAATTTGGGATTTTTTTCTCTCATTTACCAAAAATTTGTTTTACTAATTTTTTTCTTTTTGAATATTGTTATTTTATGAATAAAATATGACAATTAATAATAAATGGGGAATAATATAAATAATTTTTGTCATTGTGAAAATTTATGTAACAATAAAAAAGATTCAGTATCTTTGGCTTATAATAATAATATTGATTTTTCAGAGAAACCGACAAATTATTTTCCAAAAGAAATTATTCCTATTTCAAATGATCAGTCTACAAAAATTTGCAATAATAAATCCAATAAAGAATTAATTAAAGAAAATTTCAACCAAAATCTAAAAAATAATCAATTATTTGAAAACAATAATATTTATTTTAATTCTCCTGAAACAAATAAAAATGTTCCAATGAATAATAATTCAGAAATAATCATTAATAATAAAAAAGAAGAATTTGAAAAAAAAGATATTAATTATCTTGAAAATAATAATATAAATCTTAATAATTTAATTAGTTCTGAACATAAATCAAATTTAATACATGAAGAAAATATTGAAGAAAATTTAGAAAAAGAAATAATTTATAATAATGAAAAACTAAAAAAAAATAAAAAAAAATTAACATTTAATGATTTATTAGATGAAATTAATTTAAATAATGATGAAAATGAATTAAGAAATAAAAATAATAATGAACCAAATGATTATAATGAATTTGAAAATGAAAATTATGGATATGAAAGTGAAAAGATAAATAATAAAAAAAAAGAAAATGATGTTTTTTCTTTATGTGATGATGACTAAAATTGTTTTAATAATATAAAAAGTTTTTATATTTATATAGATTCTTTAAAATTTACAAATTTAATTTTTAGGTGATTATATTAAATTCAATAATTATTTTTTATCTAAATTTTATTATTAATTTTTTATAAAAGCAAATTTAAATTGTTTAATTAATAAAAATTATTTTTTTCCAAACACAAAATAAACAATGGAAAATAAAGAAATTTTAGCAATGAATTTTCAAAATAATATTCCAAAATGTGTTCAATATTTATTTTTATATAGTGAAAAAGGAAATTCAAAAAAATTAAAAGAATTAACAGATAATAATGAATATTCAGGTTCAAAATTAAATATAGCATTTAGAAAATTAATGAGTAAATTTGAATTAAATTCAGAATATAAAAATTGTATTTCTATCTTAATGTCTTTAAATATAAAAATAAATTATAAATATACTTTAGAAAATTCTAGTACAATTTTAATGCAAATATTAGGAAAAGGAGATATTTTTTTATTAAAATTATTTTTAGAGTTTCCAAAGTATAAAGATAATGAAAATAAACAAGAAAAAATAAATTTTAATATAAGAGATGCAAATAATAGAAATGCAATTCATTATTTATTTATTAAAAATTCAATTGAAGATGATGTTATTGATATTCTAGATTATTTACTTAATAATTATTGTAAAAATGATTTAAATTTATATAATAATATTATTGCTTTACTTGATATTCCTGATTTAGATGGTAATCTTCCTCTTGGAATTTGTTTTCTTAAAGGTTGGAATAAAATGGCTTTAAAATTAATTAAATTAGTTAAAACTATTAGACATGAAAATAATAAAAAAAATAATTTTATTCATTGTGCTATTTTTGGATGTTCAATTTTATGTTTAAAAATTACTCTATTCTATTCTCAATTAGAAGATTTAAAATTAAAAAATTGTGATAATTTAACACCTTATCAATTAGCTTATAAAAATGGTTATTTACATTTTTGTAAAATATTAGAAGATTATGAAAATAATTATTATAATCAAAATTATAAAACTTCTTTTTATAATGAATTTGACAGATATTTCAAAAAAGGATACAATGATTTAATCATAAATACATTAAATTATTTTATGAATGAAGATTATGAAAATTGTATTAGAAATTTAAAAAATTGTCAATATTATCAATATTATCTTGAACCGGGATATGACGATACAAAAAGAACTAATTTTTCTATTGAATGGAACTATTTATTAACTAAATATAAATTATATTTTAATTCAGAGTCAAAAAATCAAAATAATAATAAAAAGAGTAAAGATAATAACAATAAAATAATTATGAACAATCTTAAAGATAATTTTTATTTTCCTAATCAAGAAAAATTTCAAAATTTTTTTAATAAAAATTCAAATAATATTCAAATTCATAATGAAATTAATGAAGAAACAGAATACCTTTCATGTAAAAAATATTTTTTATTATTCAATAAAATAATTTTTTATTTAAAAAGTGGGAATATAGATTCTATCTTCTCAACTATAAATTTATATTTATCCAATATTTTTCCAAACAATAATTTAATAATATATAAATGGATTATTTATATTAATACAACATTAATACTAATTGAAATTTTTATTTATTTAGATTTGAGAGAAATAGCTGAAATGATTTTAAATTCTTTAGAAAAATTTTTTCAAAAAAATAAAAACTCATTTAATTCTAATTATTCAATTTATGAAAAAAAAGTTTTTGAATACTTAAATGATAATGAAATTATTAATCAATTTTCAACAACATTGGATGAACTTGATTGTTATATTAATTTATTAAAAATGATGATAATTGATGATAATTCAAAACAATATGAAACAGAATACAAAAATATTATTAAAAGATGTAAAAATCTAAATCAATTAAAGATTTTTCGAAGATTTAAAATATTATATATTTGCTTGAAAGTTAAAAAACATTATTTTTTTAATTTTGAAAAATGTATTCAAAAATTAAAATTATTAGAAGAAGAGAATTTGTCTATTTTCTATCATAATTCATTAGGAATTTTAAATTTAAAGTTAAAAAATTATTTTAAAGCAGAATTCCATTTTAAAACTGCTTTAATCATTTATATTAATTCTTTAAGAATAAAAAGGCTAAAATCTAAAGTTAGTTTTAGAATAGATTATATTTGTTCAATTAAATTTAATATTGCACTTTGTTATTTTTACCAAGGAAAATATTTTGAAGCAAGAAAAATTTTAATAAATTTATTAAACATAAATATATTGAAAAATAATTATAAAATTTGGTTTAGACTTGGTTTATGTTCAAAAGAAATTGAAATAAATAACAATAAGATGAATATTAATTCTTCAACTATAAATATGTTTAAAGGTTATAATAATGAAAATAATAATAAAAACAAATTTGATATTAAGATTGATTTAGAAAGTATAAATTATCAAAAAAAAGAAGAAGAGGATAATTTAGAGGATCTTTATCAAGAATATTTAAAAGAAAATGAAATTCAGAATAAAAATAACAAAAATATAAATAATAATAAAAAAATTCCTTTAAAAAGAATTATACTAAAAAATGTACATAACCCTATTAATACATTTAAAAATTCATTTTATTTAAATGAATCAATAAATTCATTTAAAAAAGTTATTTTTTTATCAAAAAAAAATTTGATAAAAAAACAGTCAATTAAAAAGATAATTCAAATTTATTATAATAAAATTGATAAAAATAATAAAGATTTTTTTTTTAATTATAAATTAAGAATAAATATTAAAATTTTATGTGAAACTTATTTAAATTTAATATTCTGTCTTTCATTGAAAGAGGAATGGAATGAAATTTTAATTATAATAAAAGAGATTAAAACAAGAAATTTAGAATTGAATGAAGATGTTTATATAAAACTTGAACAATTCGAGATTGAGGCTTATATTAATTTAAAAAAATATGAAAAAGCAAAAAATTATATATTGAATAGTATAAATAAACATAAAGTAATTATTCAGAATTTAAATTATTTCCATAAAAGAAATTTCCAAATCATAAATGATCTTTATTACAAAATTAATTTATTTTATGGGTTAACTCTCATAAATATAAAAATGAGAAATTACAAAGAAAGCGAAGAAAATATGGTCAAAATTTTTGATTTATTATCAAATAAAAATGATTTACCAAATTATTTTATTGATTTAATAATATATCTTAATTTAATAAAATTAGGTGATTTAAATTTTGGGAAACAAGATTACTTAAAATTCAAAAATAATATTTTAAATATTATAAAAATAAGAAAAATTAATATAAAAAGTAATAGTTAATTTTTTTAAGAGATGAATTTGATTTTCCCTCAAATCATTGGATTAATAAGTAAAAGAAAATACATGTTTTAATAAAAAAAGGATATAATATAATCAACATTGTAAAAAAAAAAGTTAATTTTTAAACAATTAAATTTTATTAAATAAAAGATTCCTTAAGATTTTTAATTTTTTTATTTAATTTTATTTTAATACTTTATTTCTTTGAAAAAAAGCTTTATTTTTAATTATTAAATCAGAAATAGTTATAATTTTTAATGAAAATATTTAACTAATAATATTCATTAATTAATTTTAAAAAATTAAACTTTTTGAACAAATGGTAAGTAATATAATATGGATTGATAAAGAAATAAATAATTTTAAAAATAAAAAATATGTTGAAGAATTAGGATATCTAAAAGATTTTAATATTTTAACTTTTAAAGACGTAGATGATGCAATAATAAAAATTAAGGAAATAAAATTTAAAGAAACTTTTATAATTTTAAAAGATAATCGATATAATGATTTTATTGAAGAATTTGAAAAAATGGAAGAAAATATTTATATTATTCCTAAAATTATAATTTTTACAAATTCAATTCAAAAATTTATAATAAACAACAAAAATTTATTATTGAAAACAGTTATTGAAAAGAACAAAGAAAAATATACAGATAAAATTTCAGAAGAAGAGTTTATTAATAATTGTAAAAACTTTAAACATTTAAAAGGAATTTCATATTATAATTTTGGAGGAATAACAACACAATTTTCAGATATTCAAGATTTTATTTTAAAAAATCATAATCATGATAAAATATTTTTAAATCAAAATGAAGAAAAATTTATTATTGAAGAAATTAATTCAATTAATCAATTATATCTACCTTTATATTATAAAACATTAATTCAAATTAATCCTCTAGATAATTTTAATAAATTTAGAAAATTTTTATATGATAAATATTCAAATAATAAACGAATTTTTGACTTATTATATCCATTATTATCTTTTGAAAATATTCCTTTTAAATTATTAAGTAAATATTATTTAAGAGTATATACTTCAGAATGTAATTTTAAAAAAGATATAAATAATGCTTTATTAAAAGGAGAAATAAATGAATATATGGATTTTATTAAAATAATAAATGAAGAAATTAAATCAAATTCATTAATAAATTCATCAAATATAAATTTATATTATGGAAATAAAATGAAAAATGAAGAAATTATAAAAATAAAAGAAAGATTAAATAAAACAGAAAAAGGATTTCCTGGAATAATAATATATTCTAAATCATTGTTATCTTTTACAAAAGATAAAATAATAGTTAAAAATTTATTTAAAAAAGAAAATGAAAATGAATTTCCTATTTTATATACTTTAGAAAAAAATAATAATAATTTAAATACTCATTATGATGTTGAAAATATTTCATTTTTTCCTAAAGAAAAAGAAGTTATTTTTTTTCCTCTATCTTGTTTTGAAATAAAAGAAATTAATGATATTGAAATAAATAAAATAAAAGGATATGAAATTAAATTAAATTATTTAGAAAAATATGAAAATAAAATAGAAGAAGAAATGAAAAAAATAGAAATTGATGAAAATATTCCTTCTTCTATATTTAAAAATGAACTTTATACAATTATTCCTAAAGAAGAATTAAATGAATTAACAGTTAAAAAATTATTAGAAATTGAACAAAAATATAAAAAGGAAATAAAGATAAATTATACAAATGAAATTGAAGATGAAAGTATTTGGAAAAAATATTCAAGAATAAAACTAATATATGAAAATATATATATAAAATTATATAAAGTAAAAAATAATGAAAATAATGAAGAATTAATTATGAAAGAATATGATAAATTAAAATATAAAAAAATTCATTCTTTTGATTTAACAATTAAAGATGTAAATAAAATTGAAAATGATAAATTTATTTATATAATAATGAAAAATGAACAATTAAAATTAGAAGATTATTTAAAAATAATTGAAAATAATCTTTCAGAAGATGAAATAAGAGAAATACTAATAAAAATAAATAAAAAATTAAAAATTTTAAATGAATATAATATAAATTATGATTTTAACATATCAAATATATTATTATCTTTAGATAATATAGATGATGTAAAATTAAAAGAAACTATTTTAAAAGAAAAAAGATTATCTCAAAAATTAATTTATAATTTAGGTGAAATTATTTATTTTATGTTATTTAGAAAATATCCTTTAAAAGAAAATACAATTATTTATAATAAGAAAATAAACTCAATAATTAATAAACCTTTAAAATATTTAATTAAAAGAATGTTAGATAAAAAAGAAAAAAGACTAAATTGGAATGAATATTTTAATGATCCTTTTTTTGAACAATTAAATAAAAATAAAAAAATAGAACAATTTGATATAAAATGTAAATATCATTTAAAACTTTTATTTTATTATTGTATTGATTGTAGAAATAATATTTGTGAGTTATGTATTAAAGATCATTATTCACATAATTTAATTCCTTTTTCTAAAATAGGATTAAATGATTTAGAATTGAATAAAATGAAAATTATTATAGAAGAAATTAAGAATAATTTAGAACATTTAAATATATATAAAAAAAAAATTGAAGAAAGTTTAAATGAAATGGAACAAATTAAAACAAATAAATATATTTATGAGAATGATGAAAAAAATAATTTTAAACAATATTATTTTTATTATTTGGAATTAATCAAAGAAAAGACTCAAATTGATTTTGATTTTATAAATTTAATTAAAGAAAAAAATAAAATACAGAATTATTTTGATCATAATAATTTTATTAATAATATAAATTCAATTTTAGGTAAATTATTGATTTCAAAAAATGAATTAAATAAACCAATAGAAGAAATTTTTGAAATAAAAGAAGAATTCAAACAAATTAAAATAGAAAATGAAATAGTTAACCTTGATAATTATAAATTTGAAAAAAGAGGAACATATATTATCAAAATTACTTTTGAAAATTCTTTAACAAGTATGAAAAGCATGTTTTCTAATTGTTCTTCTTTAACTTCTTTAAATTTATCTAATTTTAATACTAATAATGTTACTAATATGAGTGGAATGTTCTCTAATTGTTCTTCTTTAACTTCTTTAAATTTATCTAATTTTAACACTAGTAAAGTTACTGATATGATTTATATATTCTCTAATTGTTCTTCCTTAAAGTCTTTAAATTTATCTAATATTCTTATTAATCATTCAACCAATTTAGAACACATGTTATATAAATGTACTTCTTTATGTTTTCTAACTTTATCAAATATTATTATAAATGATAATATTAATTTAGATAATTTATTCAGTGATTTAAATAAAGAATGTAATGTGATAACGGAAGATAATAAAATATTAAAAGCCTTAAAAAATAAATAATTCATATTTGTCGCTTTTAATGAATAAAAAAATCATCCATGATTAAATAGCATTGAAGACTAAAAAATAGAAGAAATAAAGAAATATTATATTATTTTTAAAATCATAATTATTTCAAATTAAAAAATAAATTTTCAAAAAACAAAAAATATCTCCATTATGAATTTATATAAAATAATTTCTATAGAAAAACCTATTTCATTCATTATATAGTTATTGAAATTTTAAGTTTAAAGAGAATTGAATTGTTTTAAAAAAAATAAATAGATTTTTTTTATTTAAATAAAAATATTATTTTGTAATTATTGATAAAATAATTAAATAATTTTTTAAAAGATTTAAATTAATATCCATTTAAATGTTTTTCAATAATAATATTTTTATAATTAATAAAAGCATAATTTAAATCAACTCTTCCTTCAATTCCTTCAATAGAACCATCAGATGTATATTGCCAAATACCATATTCACCATTATAATTTGGTTTATCATTTTTAGTCCAATGAGCAATCCAAATAGGAAATTTTTTTTTAATTTCATCATTAAAATAATTTTGAAAAAAAGAAACACTAGAATAAATTCCACATAAATAATTTTTTTCATTTAATATACTACAAAATTTATCTGCAATTTTAGATACCTTTTCTTTTCCTTGTTGAAATATTGTTTTTTCTTCAATATCATAATAAATAGGAAATTCAAATTGTTTATTTTTTATTATTTCTAAACAAGTATATGCTTCTTTTTCAGCATCATTTTCATCTGTTGCATAACTATACCAATATAATCCTATTGGTATATTATATTTTTTTGCTTCTGAAAAATTTCTTTCAAAAAATATATCTTTTTGATTCTCTTCTTTTCCATATCCTGCTCTTATTATTACAAATTTAATTTCATCTTTTACTTTTAACCAATTTATTTCATTATTATGTTTTGAAACATCTATTCCTTTCCAAGGAAAGTTTTCCATTTATTTTTTTCTGTCTATCTTTTTTTCAATCAATAATTTCATCTTAACTTTTTTGAATTGGTAAACTATTTTTAAATTATATTTTTTAAGTTTTAGTTTTATTCATTGTGATTATTAATTATTATTATATAAAAAAAAAGATTTATATTGTAATTATTTTAAAATATTATTATTTACATTATTTATCATTTTCTTTTTGCATATGTTTGACTAATTAATTTTTCATATTTTTAAAATATAGAGAAAAAATATTTATTAAAAATGTAAAAATTTATTTATACTCAAAAAACCATTTTTTCATTTTTAAATCATAAATATGTCTTCCATGAGTTTTATTATATGTAGTATTTTTCCAATCAATAGCAATAACTTTATCTTGATAAACACTACCACAAAATTTAAAATTAGCTGAAACTAAAATATCTTTACCTCTATAAACAGTTCTTTTTTCAACATCTAAAATATAAGAATGATGATATAATTTTCCATTTTTATCTCTTCCTCCAAAAATTAAAATTTTATTATTATAAATATTAATTGATAAAGAAGTATCACAACCAAACCAAGAAAAACTAGGATCAAATGGTTTAAATAAAATCCATCCATCATTAAAATTTTTTATATTTATAAATTCAATAGTATCAATTGATTCATTTTTATTTGAACCTCTTATAACATATAAATAATTATTATTATAAATACATAATGAAGGATTTAATCTTGGACTATTTAAATTTGGCATTTTTTCCCATTTTCTCTTAATAATATGAAAACAATAACAATCATATAAAAAATTATTTTTTTCTCCCATTCCACCTATAATATATAATTTATTATCAAAAAAAATTGATGAATGAAAAGCTCTTTTTTGAGGCATTTTATCAATAAATTCTATTTTCATTGTTGACCATCTAAATGATAATAATAAATTACTTGAATCATAATTTGCAAATTCAATTCCTCCTGAAATAAAAAATAAATCAAAGTCATCAAAAATTACAGAAAGTGAATGATTTAATGAAGGAAATCCATTTAATGTTTCTCTAAAATTTTTTGTTAAATATTTCTCATTTCTTGTATCATATAAACTTATTGTTGTTGAATTCTCTATATAACTTATTATATATCTTTTATATGATTGATGAAAATTATATGAAATATCATTTAATAAACAATAATAATCTGATATTATTTTTGGATTTATTTTATTAGAATTTTCTTCAATTTGATTTATTAATTTATTATTTATATTTGTATACTCATTTGTATATTTTTGAATTTTACCAATTGTATCTTTTATTTTATTAAAATTTTTGATTATTTTATTCATTGTTTGAATTTCATTATTTTCTTTTTTTTTATTGATTTTTATTTTATTGGAAATTTCAATTGAATTTTTTATTTCCTTTTTTAATAATATTGATTTACTATTATCTATTGTATCATTTTTATGATTTTCTAAACTTTGAAAATAATCATTTTGAGTATAAAATAAATTTCTTTTTCTTATTATTTCTAAATTTCTTTTCCCAATATTCGGTTTTTCAGATGAATTTTTATTGAGTAAATTATTTATATAATTATTGAAATGTGGATTATTTTTATGATTTCCATCTAAATTATTATTAACATTAATACTATTTTGAGGAGAATGATAAATTTTTTTTTTTTCTGTATATACTTTAACTCCATTTGGGCCAATTATAATTTTATTTATTGTTTTAGGTTCTTCAATATCATCTAATATATCATTTAAAAATGTATTATTAGATTCATTTTTTTCTAAATTCAATATATTTTTTCTAGGATTATTTATTATTTGAGTAGATGGTATTGTTTTATTTTCATTACTTGTAATTTCATCATATTCATCATCATAATTTATTGTTACATCTTCATCTTCTTCTTCTTCTTCTTCTTTTATTTTTTCTTTTTTTTTATTTTTTTGTTTTGGAAAAAATCTTTTTGTTTTTTTTGTTAATGCTGATTTAACATTATAATTAGGATAAATTAATTTTTCATTTTCATCATTAATATTTTCATATAATTTATTTTTTTTATCTTTTAATAATAAATCATCTAATTCTTCAAAATTTATATTGTTAAATAATTTATTATTTTCTTTACATATTTCTAAAAATTTAATAATTTCTTTTTTTGAATTATAAATATTAATTTGAGGAATATTTGATAATAATAACTTTTCAATAAATTGAGAATATTTTTCAACAAATTTTTTTTGAATTTTATTAATTGATAAATGAATTGTTTCATAAATTCCACTTTTACTTGTTTGAAGAATATATTTACAATGTTCTCTAAATCTTATAATATTAAAACTTTCTTCACATACTTTTTTAATTTCTGATAAAATTTCATTAGTATTAATGAAAAATTTTTGGTCACATTTATCATAATGATCTTTCCAAAAATAAATTTTATTACAATTTTTACATAAAATTATTTTTGATTTGAGAATTTTTAAAACTAAATTTAAAAAAGCATAATTCACTTGAAAATTAGATTTTTCTTTTTTATTAAAAGAGGTTTTACATATTGGACAAAAAGTTTTATTTTCTCTAATTAAATTATCAATACAATGTATACATAAATTATGATTACAAGGAAGTAAATAAGGTTTTGTTAAAGAAGAAAAAAAATAAGAACAAACTCTACAACGAATTTCTTCGTCTTCTTGATGCTCATCATTAAAAGAATTCATAATTGTTTTTATTATTTATTTTTTTGAATTTTTAAATTGAATAAAACTCCTATAAACAAAAATGAAAAAAAATTTTCATAAAATAAATAATAATTTAATAGTATTTAATGAATTATTTTATTTCTTCAATTGTTTGATCATCAATTGAAGCAAGTAAAGACCAAATATTAAATTCATCACCTAAATTAGGATATAATTTTTCAGAAAAATCTTTTAAATTTTTTATAAATGTTTTACGATATTTATTAATTATTTTTTTAAATTCATCAACAGAACATTTATTACAATAACCAAATTGTTTTCTTAAATTTTCAAAATTTTTTGTTTCTTGAGTACACATTATTGAAAAAGCATAATTTTTATCATTCATTAATGCCATTCTATCTATATTATCTATATTTTCTGTTATTTCCCATTTTGTTATATCCATTAATGACCATAATTTTTCTTTTTTATTATTTAATTTATTATTTTCATATTGAAATTTATTTTTAATTTCTTCTCTACTTTCTATTAATTCTTTATATGAATTTCCTTCCAATTTAACATAATAAAAAAAATCTTTAATATGTTTTTTAATTAATTCATTTTTATTGAATAATATTTTTTTCCAATTTTTAAAAAATATATGTAATTTTTCATAAGTTTGAATGATTTCTTCTTTAATATTAACTTTTTTAGTAAGTGAATTAAGTAATTCAAAATCTTTTTGAATATCTTCTAAATTATTAACAACATCACTCATTTTATTATAAAAGTTTCTTAAATTATAATTTAATCTATCAAGTAATTGTTCTTGTATTGTTAAATAATTTTTAATATTATTAAAATATTTATCATTATTATTATCATTTAAACTAATATATAATTTTCCATTTAAAGTTCTAACATCTTCAATATAATTTGAAGGTATATGACTTGAAATTTCATTCATTTTATTTTCAAATTGATCTCTATTATACATATATAAAAAAGAAACTAATATTTCAGAAGCTTTAAAATTTTCATTTGAAACTAAATTATTTAAAAATTCATTTAAAAAATGCATTCTTTTATCAATAAAATCTGTATCAAATCTTCTATAACCTATTTTTTTTCCTGGAATTGGAGGAATAAAATATCTTGGAAAATAATTTTTTAAAGATTGTCTTAACCAAATAAAATCAGAATATCTTCTTTGAACAGTCCAATTTGAATCAGGATTTATTTCTGTATATATTTCATATAATATATAATTACTTGAAAAAAACCCTGTTTCAATTTGTATTGGATTTCTAATTGTTATTTTTATATTTTGATCATTTAATACACTTTTTTCTAATAATTTACATTTTATTTCTTGAATATTTTGAGAAGGTTGATTATTATTATTTTTTTTTTGATTTTGAATATTTTCTATATTTATTAAATTTATTGAATTTTCTATTTTTTTATTTTCATTTTCTTTTGTATTTTGAATTAATATTTTTTTATTTTGTTCTTGAATAAATGAATTTATTGCTTCTTTTAATTCTTCTATTGTCCAATTTGTTAAATCATCACCTTTACTTCCTTGTTTATTCATACAATAAGAAAAAAATAAATTTTTATCATAATTTTTATCTATTATATTTGATTTTATTAAATTTTGTTTTTCAATTATTTCTGGACTTAAGTTTAAAGAATTTGAAAGAGATGAATTTGATTCTTTCATTTTTTTTTCTGGAATTTAACAAAATAATTTTTTACTTTTATTATTTTTTTTTTTAATTTAAAAATATTCATTTATTTCATTCTCTAAAGATTTAAATAAAATATTTTTTTCCATTTTTTAAGCTTTTTCATATTTTGAAAAAAATAATAATTTAATATGATAGTATTTAGTACTAAATACTTCAGTTACTTTTTCTAAAAAAAATAATTAAAATTAATTATTACAAATATTTTTAATAAAAATCAAAAATATTTATTTAAAATCATAATGTCTTTTGTCAATATATGTACATCAAAAAATTCATCATATTTAAATGAATTTAATAATTTTGGGGAAAACAATCTTCAACCATTAAATTTATCATATAGAACTTCATCAAAATAATTAAAACAAAAAAATATAGATTGTGCTCATATAGACCTTTATACTAAATATGAAAAATCAAATTTCCCAAAATTTATGAAATTAAATGCATATGCTTTAAAAGTTACTTCAAAAACAGAATTAATATTATTACATATTAAAAATACTTCTCAAACAAATAAAAAAAATACAATATTATATATTCATGATAATAATTGTGATATTGGAACTGAATTACCTTTTTTAATAGATTTATCTATTCAATTTAAATTGAATTGTATATCTTTTGATTATACAAATAGAGGTCAAAAAGTTAATTCAAAAAATCTTTGTAATGATATTGATTGTGCTATGAATTTTATTAAAAATCAATTAAAAATATTACCTGAAAATTTAATTATTTTTAGTCATGGAATTGGAGCTATTCCTGCTTGTTATATTTCAAGTAAAGAAGAAAATATAAATATATATAGATTAATACTAATTTCTCCTTTATTTGATGGAAATAATTGTATTAAAATGTTAAAGGAAATTAATTGTAAAACTTATTTAATTCAAGAAAAGAAAAATAAAAATATTGATTACATGAAAATATCAAAATATTGTCATTTAATTAAAAATATATATGAATGGTTTCCAAATGAAGATTCTTTTTCCAATATTTTAAAAAATAAAAGATATAAATTTTATAATAAAGTTAAATTATTTCTTCAAAAAATTATTTACCTCTCCTTATTTAAGTATAAGTTCAAATATAGCTAATTCTTCTAATCCAACATTAAGTTCTAGTCCAAAAAAAGAACAAAATATAAATAAAAATAATGAAGAAGAAGAAGATGATGAATTATATTTAAATCATTCAATTTATAATAATCATAAATTTAATGCATTTTCGGATGAAGAAGAAGTAAATATGTAAATATAAATTATTTAGTTTGAATAAATGTTTTAATTATAGTAAATTTTTTTTATTCTGATATAAATATATATAATTTTCTTTATTTTTTTATATTTTGTTTAAAAATTTAATAATTCTATTTTAAATGTTATATTTTTAAAGTTTAAAATTTAATAAAAAATATTTTACTTTTTCTTTAAAAATTGTTTTAGAAAATTTCATTTAATTTCCAAATTCCTTATAAAAATTTCTTAAATTAAAAATATTTCTTAAAAAATAATCCTAAAAGAAAAATTAAATGTCAAAAAAATATCAATATCCAATTTTTAAAAAAATTGATATATTTGGAATTTCTCCTTTATTTACAATAAGAGGAAGGGCAACTTTTCAGACTCAAATAGGTTCTTGTTTAACTTTAATATGTATAGTAATAATTTTAATCTATATATCAATTTTTTTAAATGATATGATAAATCATAAATCACCAAATATACAATCATCAGTTTATTATGAACAAATGCCTTATCAACTTAATTTAGATAAAAATAATTTTACATTTGTTTTTAGTTTACAAACAAAAGATTATACTAATTATATTGATGAAAGTATATATAAAGTAAATGCATTTCAAACAAAATTAAAATTAAATAATGGTGTTTATATTTTTGAAAATGAACCTTTAAAAATAATAAAATGTAATGAATATGATTTTCAAATTATTCCAGAAAAATTTAACACTTTACCTTTAAAAGATTTATATTGTTTAGATAATAAAATAAATATAACAGGAGAATATATGAGTGATTATTGGAATTATATTAAATTTAATTTTTCAAAATGTGAAAATTCAACAAATGAAAATATTTGCAAAACAGAAGATGAAATAAATGAATTATTAAATGGAGGTTATATTGGAATATTTATGACAGATTATAGTTTTGAACCAATTAAATATTATAATCCATATAAAACTTATGTTAAAAATATTTTTAAATCTTTTTCAATAAAATATTTTGAAGATATTTTTTTATATTTTAAATTAATTCAAATAACAACTGATTCAGGTTATTTTTTGAAAAAAAAGAAACAATAAATTTAGTATCTTATGATTATTTACAAAATGATATTGATTTTAGAAATTCAAAACATTTTTTATCATTAACTTTAAGAGTTTCTTCAGAAAAAGAAATTTTTGAAAGATCTTATATTAAATTACAAACTATATTTTCAAATGTTGGAGGAATGTTAAAAATTATTTTATTAATTGGAGAATATTCAGTTTATATTATAAGAATGACATTATATAAAAATTATATTTTAGAATTTTTTAATTTAGATGAAAGTGAAATAAGGTTAAAAAAAATAAGAGAAAAATTTAATTTACCAAAATATAATTCAAAAAGTAATGTTGGTACAATAATAGAAAATGTAAGTAATTTAGAAGGTAATAATACATCATTTCATTTAATACATAAACAAAATAAAAGTGTATCACCTCAAAAAAATAAAAAATCTAAAGTTCTTAATATAATAGAAGAAAAATCAGAAAGTAAATATTGTATTGAAGATAATTCACTTATTAAAAAAAATAATGAAAATAAGGATGCTTTTTTATTTCAAAAAAAAAAAAACAAAAGAAAATAATTTTTTATTAAATGATGAAAATATAGATAATAAAAGTTCAAAAAAAACAAGTGCTTTAATATTTAGAGGAAAATCAAATAATAATTTTTCTTTAAAAAATAATTGTGCAAAAAATAATTTAATACAAACTTTACAAAATTCAGATATATCAAATTTAAGTGTTTATAAAAGAAAAAGTGATGTTATTTTAAATAAAAAAAAATTAAGAAAATCAGGAGCTTCAAATTCAGAAAAAGATAGACAAAAAAGTAATATGAGTGAAATAAGTTATTATAATACAGCTTATTCAAAAAATAATTTAAAAAAAAATATTTTTATTCCTAAACCTCAATTAAGAGTAATTAAAGTTCCTGGTTTTTGCTCTGATTTTGTTTGTAAAAAAAATACTTTTTATACTATTAAACAAGTTCATGAAAATTATAAAGAAATTCAATTTTTATTAGATATAGTTCATTATCTTAAATCACAAAATGAAATTAATATTATTGAAAAATATTTTTTTAATGATGAACAAAGAAAATCTTTATCCTATACTTATTCTTTTGAAGCAGATTTTGCTTTAGAAAGAGAAGGATATGAATATATGATTAAACATAATAAAAATAAATTTGATGATAAAGATGTTAATGAAACTAATAGTCAAAATCATTTAATGACTTTAAAAAAAAAATGAAAAATAATTTAAGATATTTTTTTATAATGATATATTAGATATTTATAATTATTTTATTGTTGATATTTATTATTTAAATATAACAATATAAATTATTTTATAATAAATTTTATTAAATTGTTATTAATATTTATTTGCTTTTTGAATTTGAAAAATTATTTTTTACATTTAATAAATTATTTATAAATTATAAAATTTAACTATAGGAACTAATAAAATATCAATATTTTTAAAATATATTTAATTATTAAAGGTAAAAACCCTTTTTTATTTAAGTATTGAAATATATATTAAATTCAAGTAAAAAAAACTATAAAAAATGGAAGATGATGATATAATAATAGGAATAGATTTAGGAACAACAAATTCTTGTGTTTCTGTTTGGAGAAATCAAAAAGTAGAAGATATACAAAATAAACAAGGAAATTTTATTACTCCTTCTATTGTTGGTTTTTCAAATAAAGATATCTTAATAGGTGATACAGCAAAATCCAACATAAAAAAAAATTATGAAAATACAATATATGGAGTAAAAAGATTAATAGGAAGATTATATGATGATAAAGAAGTACAAGATGATATAAAACATTTTCCATTTAAAACAGAAAAAGATGAATCAACAGGAAACTCAAAATTTAAAGTAAAATATGAAGGAAAAACAAAATATTTTTCCCCAGAAGAAATATCTTCATATATTTTAAAAGAAATGAAAGAAATAGCAGAAAATTATTTAGGTAAAACAATTACTGATGCAGTAATAACAGTTCCAGCATATTTTAATGATAAACAAAGAAAAGCAACAGAATATGCAGGAAAATTAGCAGGATTAGATGTAAGAAGAATAATAAATGAACCAACAGCAGCGGCTCTTGCTTATGGATTAGATAAACAATTAAAAGGAAATAAAAATATTTTAGTATTTGATTTAGGAGGAGGAACTTTTGATGTTACTATTCTTTCTATGAGGGATAATATTCTTGAAGTTAGATCTACAAGAGGTGATATGCATTTAGGAGGGGATGATTTTGATAATGAATTAATGGAATATTGTCTTACTGAATTAAAAAGAAAGGGAAATGATTATTATAATAATCAGGAAATTAAAATTGGTTTAAAAATAGAATGTGAAAAAGCAAAAATTGTTTTGAGTAATGAAGTTGAAACTAAAATATATTTAGAATCTATTGATTTTGATATTACAATATTAAGAGCTGAATTTGAATTTATTTGTAAAAAACATTTTGATAAATTAATTCCAATAATTGAATTAGCATTAGAAGATGCAAATTTAAAAAAAGAAACAATTGATGAAATAGTTCTTGTAGGAGGATCAACAAGAATACCAAAAATTCAGCAAATAGTTAAAGATTATTTTAATAAAGAAATATATAAATATGATGAAAATATAATGAATGTTGATAAAATAGTTTCAATGGGAGCTGCAATTCAAGCTTCAATTATTTCAGGTTGTAAAGAGGGAGGATTAGAAAGATTAGTATTATTAGATGTTACTCCTTTATCTTTAGGATTGGAATTAAGTGATGGAAAAATGGATATATTAATTAAGAGAAATACAACAATTCCTACAGAAGTTACTCAAAAATATAAAGCTATTGGAAAAGAATTTGATATTAAAATTTATCAAGGAGAAGATAAAATTGCGAAAAATAATACTTATTTAGGTAAGATTCCAATATATATTCCAAGAAATAATGATAAAACAATTGTTACTATGATGTTTAATATTGATCTTAGTGGTATTTTAACTGTTTCTGCTGATTATGGAAATGGTGAACCAAAAGAATTAATTATTGATTTACAGGAGTATTTAATGAAGTAAAAAAAAATAGAAAAAATAAATTATATAAAAACTATTAACTTATTTTAAAAAAAACACTCTTAATTTATTCATTAATTTTAAAATGAAAAATTTTAAAATAAAAAATGAAAAAATAAAAAAAATCTAAATCAAAATAATCAAAAATAAAAAAATATAATTCCCTTTTATATATAATGGGTAAAAATAAAAATTAAAAAAAAAATTTAATAAAAAAAATGTCACAAGCTGAAAATTTAATAATGGGAATAGATTTAGGAACAACAAATTCATGTGTATCGGTATGGTACAATGGGAAAGCTGAAGTGATAACAAATGAAAGTACAGAAAGAATAACACCATCAATAGTAAGCTTTTTCAAAGGAGAAAGATTAATTGGAGAAGCAGCAAAAAATAAATTATTGACTAATTCTGAAAATACAATATATAGTGCAAAAAGATTTATAGGAAGACAATTTAATGATATAAATATTCAAAATTTTCTTAAAAATTATCCTTGTAAAGTTATAGAAGATATAAAAACAAAAAAACCAAAATTTGAAGTAAAAATTAATGAAAAAACAGAAACATTTTTTCCTGAAGAAATATCAGGTTATATATTATCAAAAATGAAAGAATATGTAAAAAATTATTTTGGAATAGAAGTTAATGATGCAATAATAACAGTTCCAGCATATTTTAATGATCTTCAAAGAAAAGCAACTCAATTAGCAGGAAAAATAGCAGGATTAAATGTAATAAGAATAATAAATGAACCAACAGCAGCTGCAATTGCTTATGGATTAAATAATAATTCTGGTGAAAAAAATATTTTAGTATTTGATTTAGGAGGAGGAACTTTTGATGTTACTATTCTTTCTATTGATGATAATTTATTTGAAGTTAGAGCTACTAGAGGTGATATGTTTTTAGGTGGTGATGATTTTGATAATGAATTAATGGAATATTGTATTCAAAAAATGATAGACAATAATATTGAAATTCGAGGAAATAATAAAAGAATACAAGAATTAAAAAAAGAATGTGAAAAAGCAAAAATTAATTTATCATCTTCAATAGAGACTTCAATAGATTTATATTCAATAGAATTTCAAATAAATATAATGCGTTCTCAATTTGAATTTATTTGTAAAAAGCATTTTGATAAATTAATTCCAATAATTGAATTAGCATTAGAAGATGCAAATTTAAAAAAAGAAAGAATTGATGAAATAGTTCTTGTAGGAGGCTCATCTTTAATTCCAAAAGTTCAAGAAATTTTAAAAGAATATTTTGGGAAAGAATTAAATAGAGGTATTAATCCTAATGAAGCAGTTGCAATAGGAGCTGCAATTCAAGCAGCAATAGAAAATAATATTGAAGATGAAGGATTAGAAAGATTAGTATTATTAGATGTTACTCCTTTATCTTTAGGAGTTGGATTAAGAAATGGAGAAATGGGGGTATTAATTAATAGAAATACTACTATTCCATGTACAAAAAATGAATATTTTGAAGCAATTGGAAAAAATATTGATATTAAAGTTTATCAAGGAGAAAGAAAAATTGCTAGAGAAAATATGTTTTTAGATAAATGTACTGTACATGTTAAATCTAAAAAAAATGAAGAAAGAATCAAAAGTAGAATTGAAATAACTTTTAATATTGATATAAATGGTATTTTAACTGTAGAAGCTAATGAAATTGGAGGTCAAACAAAAGAGAAATTAGTTATTGAATTAGAAAATTCTTTTGACCAAGAAAGTATTGATGAAATAATAGCAAAAGCTAAAGAATTTGAAAAACAGGATAGAGAATATATTGAAGCACAAAATTCTAGAATTAAATTGCAAGAAATAGCTATTTTTATTAGAAATAATAAAACAGGAAAAGCTAAAGAATTTGCGCAAAATATTTTAGATTGGATTAATAAAAATAAAAATGAAAAAGTAAATGTTTATCAATCAAAAATTGAAGAATTAGAAAAAATAAATAGTTTCAAATGATTATAATAATATTTTTGATTTATTGAAAATTTATTAGAATTTTTTAATAAAAATAATTAATTAGTTTAAACACATTTAATAATTTCCAAACTTGTATTTTGGAAAAAGTTTTAATAAAAAAAATTAGAATTTTAATTTAAAATCATATTTATTTAAAAAAATTTAAAAATAATTATGAATATTAAAATAAATAATAAAAAAAAATGAATAATAGAGATTTAAATGATTATAATATTTCATCAAGAACATTTTCATGTTTATATGGAAAAGAATTTAATAGTGCAAATCATCTAAATAATAAAAAATATATAGATAATAATAATCAATATTATTTAAACAATAATTATAATGATTATAACTCAAATAATTTAAGTCCAATTCATATAAATTATAATAATCAAAATTATGAACAAGATGCTTTTAAACAAAGAATTCATCATTTAAAAAATAATAATAATTTTGATTATATTAATTCAAAAAATAATTCATTAACCTATACAGATACTACAGCAAGAAGTTATTTTAATACAAATAATTCAAATAAAAATAAATTTCAGGATAAAATGAATTATTATCCTAATAAAAATATTTATAATACATATGTTTATGATGAAAATTATAATTCAATTAAACCAAATCAACTTTTATTTTTTAAAAATATGGAAAGTTTAAAAAATATGAATTTTTTTAACCAAAAAGATGATTATCATCCAATTACTATTTATAATAATAAAATTAATAAAAACAATAATTCAGATTCTCATATTTCTTCTTTAAATAATTTAGATAATATAAATTATCCTTTAAATAAAGAAAATATTAAATTAAAATCAAATAAAAAGACAAAATCAAAAATAAATAATTCAATTTCAAATCCTATTTCAAAAAATAAAATATTAAAAAAAAAAAATTCAATAAATAAAAAAAATAATAATTCAAGTATAAATAATAAATCAAAACTTCAATTAAATCAAATTTTAAATAATACTAAAAACAAAAATGAAAAGTATAAAAATCCAATAAAACAAAGTAATAGTTCATCAAAAATTCCTATAAAAAAATATACTTTAAATTTTCAAATTGAAGAAAACAAAAATAATAAAAATCCATCTGAAACAGAAAGAGAAATTTCAAAAACAATAAAATCAAATTTAGAAAAAGAATTTAGGAAATATAAGGAAAATTTAAATAAAATTAAAGAAAATAATAAAGATAATAATAATAATGAAGAAAGTGAAAGTGAAGAAAAAGATTTTGAACCAATTCAAGTTCCAAAATATAAACATATAACATCTTTAAATGAAATTACTAAATTTGATAAAGATGAACAAATTAAAAGATTGTTCCATAATAATTTACAGTTATATCAAGAATTAAATGATTTAAGAAATGAAAATAATTTATTAAGAAAAGAATTAAAAAAGAAAAAAATGAAAAAAAAAGGAAATAATAATGAAGATAAGTTTAAAAATTTTATTTTAGATGAAAATGAAAAATTAAATAAAATTAATAGAACAAATGAAAAAATTTTAGATGCTTTAATAGAAAAAATAAATGAAATTACTAAAAAAAATAATTTAGATAATGAAGAAGATGAAAATTTAAATTATATTACATATAATGAATTAAGTGAAAATCCTGATAAAAGTAAATTAATCCTTGATACAATTTTACCTTTAAATAAAAAAAAGAAAAATTTAAAAAATAAAAATAATGATTATATAAAATTTAATAATCCATCAATGAATATTAATAATTTCAATGACTATTTAAACAATGACAATAAACTGAAAATTCATAAAAAATCTTGTTCAAGTGATTTAATAAATTATATTCAAAATAATGAAAACAAAACTGAATTTTATGATTATTATAATGGAAAAGATAGAAGTAAAAATTGTTATGCTTGTTTATTTGGACATAATAATTATACTAAAGGTTATAGTCCATTAATGTGTTCTCCAAATAGAGAAAATATATTAAAAGAACAACAAGAGAATATAAATTTAATGGAAATCCAAAAAGAAACAGAAGAAGAAATGCAATAAATAATTTAATAATTATAAAATTATAATTTTTTAAACAATTAATTAAATAAAATATAATAATTTCATAAGGAAAAAATTCAAAAATAAATAATATTATATTGAATAAAAATTATGAATTACCCTAATACTAAATTTTTTTAATGGTCTAATTAGAAATTTTATTATTTATTTTTAAAAAAAATTAGTTTATTTTTTGTTTAAATATTTTTTTATAATTATTTTGGGTTTATTTTTAATAGAGTTTATTAAAAAAAATTTAAATTAAATTTTCATAATAATTTAAATTAACAATTGATTTTGTTTTTGATGATGTAGTTGAATAACACGTTTGTTTTTCTTTTTCATCATTAGACATACCATTAATAAATTGATTTTTATCGTCATTTTCATTTCTTCCATTATTAAATTTAGATTTATATTTCATTTGTAATCTATCAAAATTATCATCAACAGAAAAAATTTGTCCAGAATCGAAAATTTTATCATCAAGGATATTTTCACAAGATTGAGCATTATTATTATTATAAACTTCAGTAATTTTATTATTTAAATCATTTTCATTTTTTTCATTATTATTTAAAGAATTTATTGTATTAATATTTATATTTATATCATTTAAATTTTGAACTGGTTGCATTGAAATAATATTTTCTTCTGATAATTCATTTATTCTTCTTACTGATTCTTCTAATTGTTCTAATCTTTTTTCATTTATATTTAAAAGTAAATTTCCATTATTATTATTATAGTCATTATTTATAATATAACGTGATTTAATTTCATTTATTATTTTTTGTCTATTTTCTAATATTTCATTTGTATTTTTTGATATTTCAGGTTTGAAAGAATAACTTTCTTGATATTTTGATTTTTTTTCTTCTAAATTTTTTTCATATTTATTTTTATAATCATATAATCTTTCTCCTACATCAGAAAAAATTGTACTTTGATTTATTGTTGAATTTTCATTTATTTTTGGAGTAAAAGTACATTCTGAATCTTCTTTTATTGAATGTAATTTAATTTCTTTTTCTTTTAAAAAAATTTGATTTCTTTCTATTAAATCAGTTTGAATTTTTGAATTTATTTCTTCATTTAATTTTGGTCTAAATGTTATTCCTTTTTCAATAAATATATTTTCTTTTAATTTTTCTAATTTTTTATTTTTTTCATTTAAATATTGTTTAGAATTTGATATTAATTTAATATCTTTTGGATTAATTTTTACTTGTTTTGGATGAGGAATTGATTCTTCAATTTCTGCTTTAATTTTTTTTAAATTATTACTTTTTACTTTTTCATAATTATTTAATCTGTCAATAAAACTATTATTTTGAGTATTATTATTAATATCATTTTTACTAAATGATCTATTTAATTTTTTTAAATATTTTTCATTTAATTTATTTGGAATAATATTTGGTGTAAAAGTATAAATTGAATTAAATTTATCTTCTTTTTCTTGACTCATTTTTCTCAATTTTTCTTTTCTTATTTGACTATCATTATATAATGAATTAAATAATTTTTCTTGTTCTTCTTTTGAAATAATTGGTTTTCTAATTTGTATTTCTTTTTTTTGATTTATTAAATTTTTGGCTGATTTTGCTCTTTTTGAATTTAAAAGAATTTTTTCATTTTCTTTACTAATAAAATATGGATTTATGTTTTGGTACATTAAACTTCTTTTTAAAGGAATCTTTTCTAATATACTAAATGAAGCTTGTTGAGATATTATTTGATTATTTTCTTTTTTATTAATTGGATTATAGAAAACATTTTTTTTCCATTTAAATAAAAATCTTAAAAATAATTTTTTATGATGTCTGGAATAAATTATTAAAATTTTCCTAATTATTCGAAGAACCTTTTTATCATCATAATCTATATATTTTTCAAATAATCTATTACTAATATCTTTAAATTTTAAATTTTTTTTTGAAAATTGTAAATATTGAGTTAATATTTTAACTATATTATCATCTGAAATAGGATTATTATTCTTAAATATTTTTGATTTTTCTCCTAACAATCCCTAATTTAATTAAAAATAAATTTTTTTACAAATTGTTTTAAATAATCTGTTAAAGTTTGATTAACTGAACTGAAACTCATTTTTATTTTATAATTTAATTAAAAAAAAAAAAAATTAAAAAATAATTGAATTTATAATATTAAAACCTATTTTCCTAACTAAATTAATTTAATATTTGCTTTGTTTTAATTTATATTTTTTTCAAAGACAATTAAAAATTTTTATATAAATATTTTTTTAAATTAAATTTTCTTAACAATTACAATATATTTTAATACTGGTTCTAAGATTGTTTTCTTAGTTTTATTATTCTATTTTTTTTCGAATCTTGATAAAAATGCTCTTATGAGAAAAATTTATTTTTTTTTCAAAAGTATTTCTAAAAAATTCAAATAAATATTTATTGATAAAAATTTTTTTTCCAATATATATTTATTATGATTTATTTTTGTAATTCTTTATTTTACGGTTATAAAAATGTTAGTAATGAAATAAAAAAAAAATAATAAAAACTAATGGAAGTGAACAACGAAGAATCAAACTTAAATCAATTTGAAGAAAACAATTTAGAAAGAAAACGTGATATTTTAAATAATTTGAATTTAGATAAAGAAAACGAAAATAAATATGCTGAATTTTCAAATCTTTCAGGAAAAGAATTAAAAGAAAAAATAATAAAAAAAAATCAAGAATTATTAGATTTAAATAAAGAAAAAGAAAAAGCAAAAAGTGATTTAAATGAAATAATTAAAAATTTAAATGAATTAGTATCAATTAATTCTGATTTTTTATATCAAAAAGAAGCAGATCCTATATTAATTGAACAATTAGAAAGAATTGTTCATTTAAGAGAAAGAGATTTATCAACTTCAAGAAAAATAAATAATACTTTTAAATCACAATATAAAACTATGTCTGAAAGAGTTGAAACTTTATTAACTCCTGAAAAAATTAATTCTTTTGAAAGTGAAATCGATAATTTAAGAAAACAAAATTCAAGTATGAATTCTAAAATTAAAACTTTAAAAGATAATAATATTGAAAATGGAAAAAAAATAGAAAATTTAAAAGATTCTAAAAAGTATTCTGAAAAAATAAAATCATATACTGAAGAAATTAAAAGTTTAGGAAGTAAAAAACATGATTATTATACTAAAATAAATTTAAATAAAAGAAGTTTAGAAAATGTTATAAAAGAAAAAGAAGTATTATTAAAATTATATAATGGAAATATAAAAGAAGATTCAAATGAAACTGTTGTATCAAAAATAAATTTTTGGTTAGATTTAATAAAAAGTGATTTAGAAGGAACAGAAGAAGAAATAATACAAAAAGTAGAATCAAATAATTCAAAAATAATAAAAGAAATAGATAAAAATTCAAAAAAAAAAAATATTAAAAATCAATTATATTTACCTCCTTTAAATTTAAATCCAAATTTAGAAAAAATAAGAAGTGCAAGTGCAATGAAATTAAAAAATAATAGGAAAACTAATTATATTAATAAAATAAATTATACTCAACAAAGTGTAAGACATCAAGGAATATTTTCAAAGTATAATTTATTAAAAAATAAATCACAATTAAAGAATCAACCAAGATATATGTTAAGTAAAAATGAAGATAAAAATTCAAATAAAGAAAATAAATTAGATGAATTATCTTTAGATTATGAATCAACAAGTGATAATGATTATAGAGAATTATTAAATAAAAAAAATGAATATGTTGAAATGATAAATCGTTTATTAGAAACAATGAAAGATGTTCAAAAAATTTCTCAAAGAAAATCAAAAGATATGATAAATACATTAAGTAATAATTCAAGAAAATTAAATTTATTACAACAACAAAATTCTCTTATTAAAAATGAAATTGAAAATTTAGAAAATGTTTATAAATTAACTTTAGAACAATATAAAATTCAAAAACAATTAAAATTAAAAGAAGATAAATTTATTAAAATGAATAATCAAATTAATATTGTTGATCATTCTGTTACTGGAAATAATATTTTAGAAGATTTAAGTAATATAAAAGAAAATATTAATGAAAATAATGATAATGATGAGAGAAAAAAAAGTATTTATCAAAGTGGAGATTTAAAACAAAGTAAAAATGATTTTTCAATGGAAAATATGGAAAGTAATAAAAAAATTATTTTTCCAGGTGATATTTCTAATGTTAAAAAAATTGAAGAAGATTTTCCTCCTTATGAAAGTAGTAAATTAAGTAGAGAAAAAAGATTACAAGAAATTAAAATTAAATATTTAGATGTTGAAGAAGACAATAATAATTTAAATAATAATATAAATGAAAAGAATAATGAAGAAGAAAAAGACAATAAAATAGAAAATGAAGGAAAAAATGAAGAAGAAAAACAAAATAATAATAATGAAGAAGAAAAAAAAAGTGAAGAAAAAAATGAAAATAATAATAATGAAGAAGAAGAAGAAAAAAATGAAAATGAAAATAATAATAATGAAGAAGAAGAAGAAAAAAATGAAGATGAAAATAATAATAATGAAAAAGAAGAAGATTTATAATGTAAAATCTATTTTATTATAATATATATTTGAATTTTAATATTTTATTGAAAAGAATTATAATTCTTTTATTTTTAAATATTGTTAAAAAAATAAAAATTTAAAATTTCATTTTATTGAAAAATCAAAAAATTGATTAAAAAAAATTATGTCTGAAAATAATTCTAATGATAATTCTCTAAAAATAAAAATAAAAAAAGATTCACCAAAAATATTAAGAAATTTTCCAGAAACTCCAAACAAAAAAAAAAATATAGAAACAAATTTAACAAAAAATACATTAAAAATAAATATACAAAGTCCTATAAGAAGTCCAACATTAAAAAGTCCAAAAAAAAAAAAGTTTATGATAATTTCTTAAATAATATTTTAAAAAGTCCTATTAAAACTCCAAAAATAAGTCCTTCAAGAATTTCAAATCATTCAATAAAAAATAGTCCAGAAACAGAAAATAAAGAATTTATTCCAAATACTTCTTCAGAAGTTACACATTCATATGATTTTTTTAAATCTATAAAAAAAATATCTAGTCAATATAAAAATAGAAAAACAGAAAATTCAATTATAATAGAAAGAAAAAAATATAAAAAATTACCTATGAAAGAATTAAAAAAAATAGCAATAAGTTTATTAAATAAATATAAAAGAACTTTTTCTGAAAATGAAGCTTTAATAGAATTTATTTCTAGATTAATTCCTCTTTCAGAAATATTAAAAGGAGATGATATAATAATAACTTCATTATCATTTACATTAAAATATGAATTTAAAGAAGCAAATACAATATTATATAGATATAAAGAATTAGCAAATAAATTTTATATTATATTAAGTGGTTCAGTTGAAGTAATTGTTCCTAATGAAGAATATATTGATTTAACAGAAGAAGAATATTTTGCTTATTTATTAAATTTAAGAAAAAACCAAGAATTCGAATTTTTAAATCAAACATTATTAAAAAATAATGATAAATTTCCAATGAGAGAAGAATCAATAGATATATGGATAAAAAGAGCATTTTTAACACTTCAAAATATTAAATTTAAAAGAAGACAAATGGAAAGATTACGTAGATTAGAAAAAAATAAAAAAAAAGATATAGTTTTAGAACATTCAATAATGAATTTTTCAATAGTTCCAACAGATAGTATAAATTTAAGAGGATTTAAACCTTTTGAAAGTGAAGAAGAAAGAGAATTAGTAATGGGAATTGAATTAGAAATTAAAGAAGCTTATTTAACAATAAGTGAAGATTCAGGAAATCAAAATGATAATAATAATATTAATTCAAAAGAATATATTGAAAGAATAAAACCTATTTTTAAAACTTATGGAAAAAAAGTTCCTAAAAGAAGAAGTGTTTTAATTACTATATTATATATTTCTGAAAAATTAAAAACTGGAAATAAATTTGGTGAAATGCCTGTTGATAATAATTTTAATAATGAAGATAATATTAGAATGGAAACTATTATTCTTTCTAAAAATACTGAATTTGCTTATTTAGATAAAATTGATTATAATGGTGTTTTAAGAGATACTTATGAAAAAAATAGAGAAGATAGATTAAAGTTTTTATTAGATTTACCTATTTTTAAAAATGCGAATATTAATAGTTTTAAAAAAAATTTTGATAGATATTTTAAAAAAAAATATTTCAAATATAAAGATGTTATTTATAAAGAAGGACAAAATGTTGATAATATTAATCATAATATTTATTTAATTGTTGAAGGAAATTTTGAAATTAAAAGTCAATTAAGTTTAAGTGATATAGATTCAATTTTATTAAAATCTTCTGTAAAAAGAAATATTGATAGAAATGAATTAGATTCTTTAGAAAAATTTCCAGATTATTATGAAAAAAAAGAAATTAAATTTGAAACATTAGGTAATAATGATATTATGGGTTTAAGTGATTGTTCTTGGAATGATAAATATTGTTATTCTATTACATGTAGTAGTCTTGAAGCTATTGTATATGAAATTCATATAACTTTTTTTAAATTAATGTTAAATAATGATGAAATTATAAATGAAAATATGAAAGAATTAGAAATAACAAAAAAACATATTTTTTTAAAAATGCTTTTTAAACAAAGAAAAAGTAGTGTTAGATATATTAAAGATAAATATTTTGATAATACATTATTAAATCCTAAAGATAGTAAAGATATAAAAATAAAATTAAATGATACTGTAAAAATAAGAAATACAATTCATAATTATTCTGATATTTTACAAAGAATAAAAATAGAAAGACAAGTAAATAATATTTTACCAAAAATAACAAAAGAAATTCCTTTAATTTCAAAAAGAATACTTGAATTTGATTCTAACATAGAAAATTCAAAAAATAATATTACAGGAAGAAATAAATTACAAAATCATATGACAACTAAAGAAAGTATAGATTTATCAAATTCTGAACAGACAAAACAGTCTTTTTTAAATACTTTTAGATATCAACCAAAATCAAAAAAAGGAATTTATAAAAATTCTTTGATAAATAATTCTGCAATTAATAAAACAAATTCAACTGATATTATTGGAAATACTGTTACATATAATACAATTTATAATTTTGGATTAGAATCATCAAGAAATAAAAATGAACTTGAATATGATTTTGTTAATAATTTGGAGAAAAAAATATTTGATAATAATCTAAAAATAATTGAAATTGATTCACTTAATTCAAGAAAAAATTTAACTTTAAATAGTCTTCATCAAAAAAATGAAGGAAGTATGGTTAATCCTTTAGCTTATGATGATTTTGAAAAAAAATTTAATACTCTTGATTATTATTTCATAAAAAGTTATAAACATAAAAAATTAAAATATAATTTAATGTTTTCTAATTTACATCGTCCTCTTATCAAAAAAAAATTACCAAAAGATATTTTAAAAAGACAAAAAGGGGTATTAAGAGGAAAGTTATATAAAAGTCATAAATAAAACATTTTTATATTTCTCATATTTCTTATATTAAAAACAGTTTTAATATAGTAAATTACTTATTTTTGAGTATAAAGATTAATTGTTTTTTAGTTTAACACATTATTTTAATTTTTAAATAAAAGTAAAAATAAATGAATTGTATATAAAAGATTTTTACTTATATATTTTTTTTCTAATAATTTAATTTTTTTTTTGTTAAAAAAGACAAATAATAATAAATTAAATAAAAAATATTAAAAAGTCCAAATTTTAATTAAACAATCTTTTCCAAAAGAAGCAATACTTCCATCTTTTAATTCAACTATTCCTGTAATAAAATCTTCATGAGCTTTAATTTTTTGAATACATTCAAAATTATCTTTTCTATAAATATTAATTTCTTTATTTTTTCCTCCAATTAAAAAAAGATTTTTATCTTCAATAACACAAATTCCCCAAGTGAAAAAATCAACATTAATATAATTTAACATTTTCATTTCAGTAATTGAAAATATTTTAATTAATTTATCATTATTTGAACCAATAATAATTTTATCATCATCAAATCTTTTTAAAGCATTTCTTGCTCCCCAAATATTATCTAAATTTTTTATGATTTGTAAATTATTAAAATTCCAAATTTTTATTCCATCAATTCCAGAAGATACTAAAATATTTTTATCTTCTAATAATAAAATAGAATATATAATATGGGAATGAAATAATGTTATTGTATTTTGGTAATTTATATTATTATTATCCTTATATTCTTCCCAAAATTTTATTTTAAAATCACAACCACATGAAATTATTTTTCCATAAGAATAGTATATTATTTTATTAACTTGACTATTATGAGAGATACTTATTGTATAATATAAATTAAATTCAAATTTATTTCTATTATCTAAATTTAGATTTTTTTTAATCCAAATTTTAATACTTTTATCTATTGAACTTGATATAAAATTATTTTCATCTAAAATATTTAAATCCACAATATCATCATCATGAGCATTTGTTATTTTTTGTATTATATTATAATCATTTTTATATATGATTATAGATTTATCATTTGATGATGTAATTAAATTTCCAGATATAGGAAAAACTGATAAAGCTCTAATCCAAAGTTCATGTGAATGAATTATATTTATTAATTTCAAATTACATTGAGTTAGTTTTAACTTTTTTTTTTGGTTTAAATAATTTAATTTTGTTTCATTTGATTTTAATATTTCACTCTTTTGATTATTATTTTTTTCAATAATTTCTATTTTGTTTTGTAATCGTTTATTTATTACTGTTAAATTTTCTATTTTTTCCTCGAGTTTTTCATTAGATTTTTGTAAATAATCTATTTTATTAATTAATATTTCAAATAATTTTTCAGATGTTTTTTCTTTTTTATTTAGAAGTAAAATATCATTGATCTTATTATTTGAAGGAGAAAAAATTATTAATTGAATATTATCTTTTATGTTTTCAATTTGAATTTTCTGAAGTTCGATGATTTGTATAAAAGAATTAAAAATTTCATCAATTGTTTTTTTTTCAATAAAGTTATTTAAATTCTTTAAATATCCTAATTCAAAAGAATTTTGATAAATATCAAAGCAATTATTTTTATAAATTGTTATTAAAATAGAGTTTATTTCTAATTCTAATATAATATTCAATTGGTTAATTTTCTTTTCAAATTTAAATCTCTCCATTCTTAATTTTAAAATAGATTTACCATTAAATTAAAAATTAATAATTTGAAAAATATGTTAGATAATTAAGAATAATTAACAATATTAAATTAATTATAAAAATATAATAAATTTAAAAATCTATTATACTAATATAAAAAAATAAAAACAAAACAAAAAAAAAAATAAATTATCATTCAAATTTCCAAACTTTAATGGTTTTATCTTCAGAATAAGAAAGAATTAATCCATTATTTATTTCAATTAGACCAAAAGTTTTTTTAATATTATCATTTTTAATTGTTTGTAAACATTGATAATTATCACTTCTAAAAACTTGAATACCATAAAAACCTCCAGTTAAGAAAATTCCTTTATCTTCAACAACCCAAATTCCATAACAAAGACATTCATTATAAACTCTTTTAATAATTTTTTTTTCTGATAAAGATATAATTTTTAATAATCGATCTTCATCACTTCCAACAATAATTCTATCTTCATCAATTCTTCTTAAAGCATTATAACTTCCACAAATTGCTTCTTGAATAAATATTATTAAATTATAATTATTATTATTCCAAAATTTTATTCCTTCAACTCCTAAAGTTAATAAAATATTCTTATCTTTTATTAATAATAATGAACATAGAAATCTATAATTTAATAAAATAGTTTTTAATTGATAAGTATCATTTATTTCTTGCCAAATTTTTATTTTTGCATCAATTGAACAAGAAATTATATGATCATTATTACTATAAATTACTTTACAAACTCCTTCATCATGTGCATTTTTAATATATTTATTTAAAACAAATTTTTTTTCATTATTTATTTCTTTTTTTATCCAAGTTTTAATGCTTTTATCAACTGAACAAGTTACAAAATTATTTTCATCTTTTATATCAACATTTATCACCCAATCAGTATGAGCGTTTTCAATTTTTTGAATAATTTTTAAATTGAAATTATAAATTATTATTGAAGTATCATCTGATACTGAAATAATATTTCCTGAAGGAAAAGTTAACATTGTATTAATTGTTTTATTATGAGGTTTATGAATATTTATTTGAGTTAAATTACTTTTTGTTAATTGGGTTTTTTTTTCTATTTCCATTTTATCTCCATTATTATCTTTTAATTCTAAATTATTATCATTTTTATTTAATATTAATTCTTCATTGGGAATATTTTCAACTGTAGATATTAAAATTAATTTTAATATATTATTTTTTTCTTCTATTTGAATCTCATTATGAGAAATTAAAGTTATAATTAACTCCAAGATTTCTTTTATTGTATTTTTAGAAATAAATATTTTAAAAGATTGTAAATTTTGTAAGTTAAAAGAAGATTCATAAATATTATTTGAATTATTTTGATGAATTTCTATATTGATCGACTCTTTATTAGAAATAAAACTTATTTTCCATTCATTAAATTCTTTTACAATTTTTTTTTGATATGATATTGTATTTAACATTTTATTGAATTAAATTTTAAATTTTATAATATAAAAATAAAAAAATTTTTAATAAATATTTTGAAATAATGATGTTATATATATAAAATTAAATATTGAATATTATTAAAAATCAAATAATAATTTTTTTCATAAATTAAATATTGAATTCTTTTTATGAAAATCAACAAAAAAATTTGGAAAATAATTTTTTTAAACATAATAACAATTTTCAAAAAAAAAAATTAATGTTATCTATGAACAAATTGTTACTTTAATTTAGAAATTTTAAAAATCAATTTTCATTAACATAATTATTAACTTTTCTGTTTATCATTTTAATAGGATTAAGACCAACACCTTCTTTAACAAAAGAAGAAGTTTTTTTGACATTTTCAGGTATTTGTATAATTTCTAATTTTTTCAATATAGTTACAATATTTAACCTTTTATTAATAAATAATTTATACAATTTAATAGCAGATTTAGTTTTTTTACTTACAAATAAAGAAGGAAGAAATTTAGTTGAAAGAGATCTATTTAATAGATGAAAAGATTGTAATTTTTTTTTAGTATCTAAAATAAAACCTGATTCATTTTTTGAATTTGCAAGATTATTTTGTGAATTTTTTGATTTTCCTAATATAGAAGAAGTAACATGAATATTATTAATTGATTTTTTATTTTTATCAAGATTATTCATACCATATTCAATAACAAAATCTTTAATTAATCTAAAATAATATGAATTTGTAGCATTAAAATAATTTAAAAAAGAACCAGCCATAGCAATTATTTTAACTAAACCTCCAATAATTGCAATATAATCTTGAAATTTAGTATATGATTTATTATATATTGAAGAATTTACACTATTTAATATTGTTAATGTTGAAAAATATGTTGCTGTACTACTTATAATACTTGGATCAATTTTAACAGTGTCATACTTATGAAAATATTCATATTCATTATATGTAAAAATATAACCTTTATCAATTATAAATTTTATATTTTCTAAATATAACCAAATTCTTTTATATAAATTTACAGATAATTCATACCTTTCTTTCCTAATTGAAATTTCATTAACTTTTTTATAATTTAAAGAATTCATAGTATAATCAATTAAAATAACGTCTAAATAAGGTGATCTAAGTTTAGTTTTAGCTTCATCAAGAGAATAGCAAAAATTATTATTTTCAGTAGTATTTTTACAATATCTAAAAGTAAAAGAATAAAAAGAAAAAGGATAATAATTTCCATATAAACCATAAATTGTTTGAGAATAATTTCTAGGTGGAATACAATAATAAGTAGATAAATTAGTAAAATTTTGAAAATAAGGTTTAAATTCATCTGTAAAATGAACATCTAAATTACATTTAGAAATATTAAGTGATTGAGAAGTTTGTGAAGCACTTCCTGATAAAGAAGTATCATTTGAACCTCCAAACCAAACACTACTTGTAATATAATATAATTGTTCATCTTCATCATAAGGAAGAGAATTTGTATCAGAAACTCTTAATAAAAATGGTAATTTATTAGAATATGATAAATTTACAAATGGATTCATTTCTGTTGAATATATTACTGAAAGATCTTTTCTATCAAACATTCTTATTAAGAAATATATTCCACAAAATACTGATAAAAAGAATGATGATAATGATAATATTCCTCCTATAAATGTTTTATATCCTGTTTCACCTTTGTCATTCATTGTTAAGGTTACTTTGTGAGAGAGATAATCAAATTTTTTTATGAATTTCATATGTTTTATTATTTTTTTTTTTAATATATTGTATTATTTTTTTAGATATTCAATTTATTGAGTTTATTTTTAAAATGAGTTTAATCAATAAAACTTTATAAAATTTATTAAGTAAAAAATCAACATTTAATAGATTATGTATTTTTAAACAGTAATAGTTTTTATATATGAATTTAAGTTTATTTTACATTTTATGATGTTAAATAATTATTCTAATTAAAAATATTTTTTTGTAAATAAATAAATTAAAAATCAGTTTATGAATTTTAATCTTTTTTCTAAATGAGATTTAGATAAAGTTTAAAAAGATGCTATTAATTAAAGGATAAAAAATATTTAAAGATTAATCATTTTAAAATATAATATGAAAAAAATTTATTTATATTCCCTAATTTTTTTTCAAAATTTGTAATTTTATTTAATATATACTATTTGTTTTCTTTTTTATATCATTTACACTTTAAATTTCTCCCAATTAAAATTTTCGCATTATAAATTTTTTTTCTTATTTATTATTTTTCTCAAAAGTCTTATCAATCCTGTTGATGTTTTAAGTTAATATATAAATTATAAAAATCAATTTTTATTATAGTTTATTATCACTTAAATGAGAATTTGAAAATATAACTTATTCATTAAAATGAATTTTAAAAAAATATACTACTTTAATTAATAATTAAAGCATTTTTATTTAGTTTATTTATATTATATCTCAAAAATATAATAATAATAAATACCTAAATCTTAATTTGGAAAAATCACTTCAATTTTTTTCAATATCAACAATTATAATTCAATATTAAAATGTAATTATATTTTTTATATAACCTCTTATATAAAAATTAAATAATTTTTAAAAATTGAAAATGACATATTAATTTAAATCATCATTTTTTTTAAATTCTAACTTTATAAAGACAACAAAAATTAAATAATCCAATAATCTTTTTACTATTTTTTAATGTATATTTGATTTTTTTTTATCTATAGGAATGCATTTATTTTTATTTATTTTTTTTTTATTTGTTTTTTTTTTAATATTTTCAAAAACATCAAAATTCTGTTTTTTAAAATCAAATCTTTTAATTCCATTTTTTGCTTTTTCAATTTGAGAATTTAAATTTTCTTTTAAAATTTCAATTTTATTTTCTGAAAATAAACTTTTCATAGAAAAACTTCTTTTTCTTTTATTGACATTAATTTTATGATTTTCTTTATCCATATTTTCTGTTTCAACTATTCCAAATTCAAAATAATCTAAATTATCAATAATAAAAGAATGTTCACAAATATCTTTTAATTTAAATCTTTTTTCTAAATTTCCATTAAGAATTTTTTTAATTAAATCTTTACAATTATAACTAATATTATCATTAAATTGAATTTTATATTCTTTTATTTTTATCATTGTATTTTTAATTTCTTTAGAATAAAAAGGTGAATGTCCATTAATCATTTCATATAATAAAATTCCTAAACTCCAAATATCAACTCCAAAATCATAATTTTTACTTTCTAAAATTTCAGGAGCCATATATTCTATTGTCCCACAATATGTATTTCTATTTTCTAAATCTATTTCTTTACTCCAACCAAAATCACATAATTTTAAATTACCTCTTTTATCAATTAAAATATTTTCTGGTTTTATATCTCTATGAATAATATTATTTAAATGAAGAAAATATACTGCATTTAATATTTGAATAAAATAAGAATGTGATGTCTTTTCATCTAATTTTTTCTCTTTTTTTATTTTATCATATAAATTACCTTTTGGACAATATTCTAAAATTAATTTAAAATAATCTTCATCTTCATAAACATTATATAATCTAATTATATTTTGATGAATACATTTTGAATGAATTGAAATTTCATTATAAACTATATTATAATTTCCATATGTTCTATATAATTGTCTTTTATTTATTGTTTTTATTGCGCATAATTCATTATTTATTTTATTTTTTCCTAAATAAATTCTACCAAAACTTCCTTTTCCTAATTCATAAGGAAATAAACCTTGATTTAGAATTTCTATATTTTCGATTTTATAATTATCATCATAATTATTAGTTTCAGTATAATTTCCTGGAGTTAAAAATAAATATTTTTCACTTAAATTTGATAATTGTTTTTTTTTTAAATTGATTAGTAAATTATCTGAATAATGATCAGGTTTAATATATTCATGAATTGAATAATGATCTAAGAGACATGAAATTGAACAACAGTAAATTGAACATATTGAACATTTTACTTTTTTATCTTTTATTAATGTTTCTTCACAAATTAAGCAAATTTCCATTGTTTAAAAATTAAGTAAAATTATTAAATAATTATTTATATCACAATTTCATTTTTTGTTTTTAAGACAGAAAAAAAGATTAAATTCCTCAATCTATTCTTTTATTCACTATTATTTTTTATTTTGATTTGAATCATCAAATTAAAATCTAATTTTTTTTTTTAATTATTTTGTAATATTTTATTTTTTTCCTTGAATTTGTTTTTACATTTTCATATTTTAATTTAGTTTTTATTATTTATTTGAAATTTAAAAAAATAATAATTAAAAATATCACAATATTTTTTAATTTTAAAAAAAAAAGTCAATATAAAATAAAATTTCAAATATTTATGAATAAATTAAAAAATTATAATATCTATTTTACAAACCACTAATTTCTCTTCTTTTAATAGGATTTAATCTTTTATTTGGTATAATTCTAGGATAATTATGGTGATTAGATTTTTTTTGATTATTATACATTCCAGGAACATAATATTGTTTTTTATTTTTTTTTGGTATATTATTATTTTCTAAACTTGGAGAATAAATTTTATAAATTTCAGCTAAACCTAATCCTTCAATATATCTTTGATATTCTCTATTTTTATTTTTATTATTATTTTGATTATTTTTTCTCTGAGAATTAATTTGATTTAATTCAACATCTAAATTAGGTAAATCTTTTTGAATATGAATTTTTTTATTATTACTATTTTTATTATTATTATTATTACTATTACTATTATCTTTATTATTAATATCTTTATCTTTATAAGTAAGACTTTCTTTAACAGCATTTTCATTATTATTATTATTTCTTCCTGAAGGTTGAGAAACATTAATTTTAATATTTCCTTCTGAAGGAATATGATTAATTTTAATATCTTTTTGTTCTAAGCTTTTATTATTATTATCTTTTTTAATATTAGGTAGATTTTTATTCGGAAAAGTATTTTTTTTATTTTTTTTATCATCATAATTAGAATCAGGTAAATTATTACTTAAAAAAAGAATATTTTTAGGAATTCTAATAGTTTTAAGTAATTCAGCATCATCAACATTATCTAAATCATCTAAACCTGCAGTAGCTGAAAAAAATTCAATTCTTTTTTTAACAATAGGATGTTTTAAAATTTGAGTACAATTAGGTCTTTCACTTGATTTAACTTTTAATAATAATTTAATTAATTCATTTAAATCAGGAGAATATTTATCATTAATTTTAGGATAATTACCTTTAATAACTTTATTATATAAACCTTCCATATTTTGTGCTCTAAAAGGAGGATGTAAAGTAATCATTTCATAAGTAACACAACCTAAACTCCAAATATCACTTTTATTATCATAAGGTTGATCTTTCCAAACTTCAGGAGAAGCATAATAAGGAGTTCCAGTTTGAGTATAACCTAAACCTTTTTTTGCTACTTTACTTACATTTAAATCTCCTATTTTTGCAATTCCATTACTTTCTAAAAATATATTTGCACTTTTTAAATCTCTATGTAATATTTTTAAATCATGTAATGATTTTAATCCTTTTGTCATTTGAATAAATATTCTCCATATATCTATTTCATCCATTAAACAATTCATTTTTTTAAATTGTACTATTTTTTGATATAAATCACCATTATCTGCATATTCCATTACTAAACATAATGATGAATCAGAATCTTCTATAAATGCTTCTTTATATGATATTACAAAAGGAGATTTTATTGATGCTAATATTCTTACTTCATTTAATGCGTTTTCTCTCTCTTTATCTGATAAATTCTGAAGTTTTACTTTTTTTAATGCATATATATTTCCGTCTTGTTTACGACGAACTTTATATACTATACTATATGCTCCGTCTCCTAGTTTTTTTAGGATTTCAAAACCTTCCATTTTTATTTTTTTTTTTTTTTTGGTTTATTTTTTTTTAATTATTTTTGGTTTTTTTTTTTTGGAAGTTTTTTTTTTTAGGATTTTGGATTGTTTTTATTTTTGGAAAAGGTTAAATTATTTTTTTTTTATTCCAATTCAAATGGTTTTTTGGTTGAGCTTTGTAAATTTTTTTTGTTTAGTATTTTTCTGAATTTCTTTTAATAGTAAAAGTAGTTTTTTTAAATTTACTGTTTTTTATATTATATTAAAATAATAAATATTGATTCTTTTTAAATACAAAAATTAGTTTAAGAAATATTCTATTAATTTATTTATTGATATTAAAAATTTATTATTTATTTTTGTTATGAAAAGTTATTATCATGATTTCAAAATTTTCATATAAGGAAAATTATTTAATTTGAAGTTTTTTTTCTGATTGATTAAAAAGGAAAAAAATTTCTTAAATTTAATTAATTAATAATTTTTTTTTTTCATAATCAAAAAATTTAAATAATGATTTTTTCTTTATAAAAAATGTATAATCAATTTCAAAATTACAAATCAAATTATTATATTCCTCAAAGACAGAATTTTACAGAAAGAATTAACAATAATTCAACAAATTATTATCAAAATGAAAAAATATTTATACCAACATATATGAATCAATATTTAGAAAGAGAAAATTATACATCAAGAGAAAAGTTTCAAAATCCACAAAATAATAAAGAAAAATATTTTTCAAATAATTCAATAAAAAAAAGAAGAATTGGAGAAAATGAAAGACCAAAATCATCAGAAAAGAGAAATTTATATTTAATGAATGAAAAAATAATTTCTCCTAAAACAAAATATAATTTTTCTTATATTCCAACATTTAATAATGAAGAAATTCCAAATGATGAAAATATAATAAAAAAAGAAAAAAAGAAAAAAGATCCAAATATAAATTATAATTCTTTAAGTTATAAACCTCAATTAACAAATTATTCTTCAATTGATCCTTATTGGAAAAGAAGAGAAAAAGAAACTCAAAATAAAATAGAATATATTAAAAATGAATTAATTGAAAAAGAAAAAAATGAATGTAGAGATCGTCCTTTAATTAATAAAAAAAGTCTTGAAATTGCAAAAAAAAATAATAAAGATAATGTTTTTGAAAGATTAAATGGTGAAAATTCAAGAAAAAAACATTTTGAAGAAATTCAAAAAATTGCAGAAAAAAATAATAAAAATAAAAATCCTGAAATTAATGAAAGTAGTAGAAAAATAAAAAGAAATATTCAAGATTTATATCAATGGAAAAATAAAATTGATACTAAAAAACAAGAAAATATAAATAATATTAATGAAAAATTAAATGAAGATAAATTTATTAAAACAAATAAAAAAAGTCAAAATATTTTAAATGAAAGAAAACCAGATTATATTAATAAAAAAGTAGTTGATAGATTACTTGAACAAGGAAAATTAACAAAAGTAAAAAAAGAAGAAGAAAAAGAAATTTATTTACAAAATATAAGTGAACCAAATAATATTTTATCTAATAAAAAAATTAATCCTTATTTAGTTTCTGATAGACTTTTTAAAAGTGGAAAAAAATCAAATAAAAGTAGTAATAATAATACTTTAACTAATGAAAAAAAGTCTCATATGAGAAGTTCTTCTTCTTTAAATAAAAACAAAAACAAAAATATAAATTTAAATTATGGTGAAAGAAATAAAAGCGCTAAAAATTTAACAAAAAATAAAAAACGTATAAGAAATAATAATGATGATTTAAAAAATATTAATAAAAGTTTTAAAAATATTTCAACAGATTATAATCATAAAACACAAAATAAAAATGTTTATGATAATAAAAATAATATTAGTGAGAATAATAAAAGTAATACAATTAATGTTGAAAATAATCCTAATTTAAATTATAAATATAATACAGAATTATTAGAAATAAGAAAACAATTAAATGAATTTTATGAGATGAAAAGAAATTTTGACGAAAATTTAACAGAATATCAAAAACAAAATTATAATCCTCCAAATAAAATAATTCAAAAAAATAATTTTGCATTATCTAAAAAAAAATTTGGAATAAAACCTCTTTCATCTTTTAATCATTTTCAAAATCAAACAGAAACACAAACTCAATATCAAACTATTCCAACTCAAATAAATACAATTTCAAATTACACTCAAAGAGAAATTCAAGAAACAAATCAAAAACCTCAAGAAAAAATTCAAAAACCTCAAGAAAAAATTCCTATTTCTTCTTTATATAATAATTTATTAACTGAGAATAATAAGATATATGAACTTAGGAATGAAATGCAATATAATAATGTTCCTAAATATAATTTTAATTTTGGAGTTTTAGATATGATAAATCAAGAAAATAATGATAATGAAAATTTAAAAGATCAATATAATTTAAACTATGATTATAGAGATAATAAATTTTTAAAACATCAAAATAATTTGAATTATAATTTTTAATTTTTAATTTTTTTGAAAAAATAAAATTTGAATAAAATTAAAAAATATATTTAACTTATTTTTATATTTTTTCATATTATTATTTTATCATTTCAAAATTTAGTTTATAGTTACTTATTTAATTTTTGTATTGTAATAATATTTTTAAAGTCTTAATAATCTTTTTTTATCTGAATTTTTTTGATTGTTTTTAAAAATTTCAAATAATTTTTTAAAAACTTAGAGAAAGATTAAAATTATTTATTAATACTAATTTTTTTCTGATTTAAAATATCATAAATTAAAATCAATTTCATGAATTTTCCACATTTTAAGACAAATCTTAAAAAATT